>JARBWK010000010.1:122471417-122657662 GCA_030556195.1 Anolis apletophallus
CCGGATTGAATGGTTTTTTGTTTTCTAGGGGGAGGACGTGGTGGAGGAGGCCGTTATGTCAGGACTGGGAGACCTGAGCTTAGGAGAAGTTCAGGCTCCCAACCTGCCATGAGATTGCACCGACCTTTGCCCCAGTTCTTTGGTGACCTTGGCTCCAGGTGCATAGAGACTGTGCTGAGTCAAGTGGGAGTGACGTAACTTCCAGATGCATGTGGGGGCTGCGGAGGGAAGTGAGGTAACTCCTCCGAGCCTGACATTGGACAATTGGACTCATAACGCTGACTCATGGGCCCATGAGGTCACATCCCTTCGGACTATGGGATATGCTGAATCACCCGGATATGGTGCAACCTGTTTGACATTGCATGGGCAATGGGGAGGGGCTCAGGGTATATAAGGCGTGTTTGGGTGGCGGGCGGTGCTTTTTTGCTTCACATGTCGTACCTACAATAAAATCGTGTTGGACCGTGCTTACATCTACGCGTGATCCCTACCGAGTGTTGGAGAGTCGTTACAGAAGGCACATTGGAATAGCCATGTCTTCAGGCTCCTCCTAAAATTTGCCAAAGTGGGGGCTTGTCTAATATCCTTGGGGAGAGTGTTCCAGAGTCAGGGGCCACTACAGAGAAGGCCCTCTCCTTCGTCCCCACCAACCACGGCTGCGAAGGCGGTAGGAGTGAGAGTAGGGCCTCTCCAGATGATCTGAGAGATCGCCTGGGTTCATAGACAGAAATGCGGTCACTTAGATAGGCGGGTCCCAAACCATTCAGGGCTTTGTAGGTAAGAACCTGCAGCTTGAATTGGGACTGGAAGACAAACAGCAGCCAATGGAGCTCCTTAAACAGGGGGATTGACTGCTCCCTGTAAGATGCTCCAGTTAGCAATCTGGCTGTCGTTCATTGGACCAGTTGAAACTTCTGAGCCGTCTTCAAGGGCAGCCCCACGTAGAGTGCATTACTGTAATCCAATCTGGAGGTGACTAAGGCGTGGACCACCATGGCCAGGTCTGACTTCACAAGGTACGGTCACAGCTGGAGCTTGAGTTTTAATTGTGCAAAGGCCCTCCCAGCCACCATGGACGCCTGAGCTTCAAATGTTAGCGATGAATCTAGGAGAACACCCAAGCTGCGGACCTGTGACTTCAGGGGGAGTGCAAACTCATCAAGCACAGGTTGCCACCATATACCCCTGTGGATGAGTGCTGTTCACATTCTTTTGCATTTTTCCCTATATGCAATTTATTGAATTTATTCAATTCCAACTCCAGTTCAGGTGTGAACATAGCCGATTTTTTGCAACTGAGGTGGGATATGTTTCTTTGCCTCAGGTAACAAAATGTCATAGATTGGGCTTGAAAAATATTAAACTCTATTAACCCACATGGAAGCCCCAATTGTCTTCATAGTGTCAACAGGAACTACCAAGAATGTGCAAACCTGAATGGAAATTTGTTGTCCATCCAGTAGATAATCTTATTGCACAATTAATAATGCCACTGTGGTAGGGGTGCCGCTGTCTGATTTTATTTTTAACGAGATGTTATATCTGAAATCATTAATAATATACACAAGGATCATACATAAAAACAATGTCTGGATTTTGCTCGCAGGGAAAAAAAAGGAAATGCTTTACTTTTGCGGCTAGGAATCCACTCCAGTTGTAACAACTTTCCCCTCTGCCCCCAAAATATTTATTCAGTTTTGACATGAGTATATTTATCTCTTGTTATAAATATAATTAATCATTGCTCTCACCTCTGTAGGAAAAAAAACTTGTACTGAGAGACCTGATCGCTCTTGCTAAGAAAGGGAGGAACATGAACCAGTCTTAATTGCCTTGAGTTACCAGTTGTGGTCAAAATGAAATGTGAAGCTGGAATCTACAGAGGAGAAATACAAGGTATACTTGGCAGATAAAAAATGATGATATGAAATATTAATAGATTGCCATGGCGAAAGATACCATAGGAGCTATATTGTTTGCACTGTTTACGTTTCGTTGAAAAATACGATGCGTACCTGCTGCCAAGGGGAGACTTATTTATTTATTTTCAAATAGCTTTGCTATCTCAGCTCAAGGATGATACACCTTTAATGCTGTACATCACCTAATAGAATCCCTCACAGTTTCAAAATCACAGCTTTTTCCAGGGAAAAGCCATCAAAAGACCTTTAACAGTTTGCATCAGATATAAGGAAAACTAAATGGCTCTGCTTACAAAGGCTTGCAGCAAGTGCTGAAAACCAGAACTCGGAGAGTCTGTCTCTGCTCTTCTCCAACTCATTCACCCTTTGATACTGCTGATTCCCATGTCTAAGGTCAAAGGAAAGAGCAGCAGAAAAATGGAGGGAGTAATAGTACTGAATTATCTTGCCAAGGCAGATAAGTGAACTGAGGCACAGAGGGAAATTAAAGGAAAAGAGGGGTAGCGGGAGTTAAATTACATGGTTGTTTCCTACTAAGTTCTCCCTAGAAGTCTGTCACTAAGACTTTGACCTCTTTTAGTGAGCTCACTAGCTGAATTGAATCCCAGCAGCTCCTACACATAATAGCTGGACTTCAACTGTGAAAGTGTTTGGGGAGCAGAGCTGATATGAGCTGGCAACTCCAACAACATTCACCTCACTCCTGTCTAATGTGTAATGATCCCTTTTAGCAATGGAAGCTATCATACCACTACGAAGAGCAAGCCTGTTCAGTCCATTTTATGTAGGACTCAGATGATCAACCATTTCAATCCAGAATTATGAATGCAAGAATATAATGAAAAAGAGCCCACAAGTTCCTTTGAATACATTTTGAACACGAGGAACAGGAGGAGACGGAGGAAATGGTTAAGCAGAAGATGAAACAGAAATGGTCATGAAATTGTAGTTGACACTCCTGGTTATATTTCAGTACCTCTAGAGGGCACTGAATAAAAGAAAATAGAATGCCAGGAACTGATGCAGCCACAGCATACAAATTATAATGCAGTATTAATATAAGTGTACGATATCACAACCAAAATCTACTTTGCATTTCTTTTGTGATTCTTTTTTTAACCGATTCACCCTATAATCCTTTAATCCTTAACACAACTGAAATGAAGCTGAACTATGTGTAACTGTACCGGCTCAATCATCACATTATCCCTTGCCATGCCTTGCATCACCACGCATCTCCCCTATTGTCTACACATTTAATGTGAATTCCTTGGGGAAGGAATTTGCTACTAATGTATCATTGTAAAAAGAGGTTGCTGGCTGAATTTATTTTAAAACAGCGTATTCAGTTTTTTTAAAAAAATTAGTCAATGATTGTCAGCAGTTATAATAATTAATATATTTACTCAAATCTAATGTGCACCTTGTGCACAAATTGCATCATCAAAATTAAGGTGCACATTAGATTTGATCATCATCATCATCATCAATTTATTTCTTATTAATCGCCCTCCATCAAGATGCTCCAGGCAATTTACAGAAACAGTAAAAACCGATAAAACATACATGGATCATGAAAATAGAAGTTAAAATTACCTTGGTATTGTGCTGTGTTCAACAATGTGAGTATATTTTTGGCCAAGGATGTGAGGGCGATCTGGCTGCAATATCTATCACCCCATTGATCGCCAGGGTTGATTCGGCTGATCTGGCTGGCTAGGCAGGTGTCCCCTTCCTCCCTCACCGCTCCATGTGCGTCCTTCCCGAAGCTGTGCGCTCGGTGGAAGAGGACGACATCCCAGGTATAGAAGAAGTTAAAATTACATATCAAACGCTTTACTGAAGAGCCAGGTCTTGAGAGCCTGGGTGAAAGGGTGCAGATCGCGCATCGCTCTCATATACATAGGCAATGAGTTCCACAGTGCTGGGGCAGAGATAGGAAAGGCCCTATGCCTCGTACTAGTAAGACGTGCTTCTCTTGGGCCTGGGATGTAAAGCAGATTGTGTTGGAAGGGTCTAAGTGACCACTGATGGCCATAAGAGGAAAGGCAGTCTCTGAGATATATTGGACCCTGGCCATACAAGACCTTAAACGTCAGGACCAGTGTCTTATAAAGACTCCAATATTCTGTTGGCAACCAATGCAACTGTTGAAGAGCTGGCACTATACGGCATTTCAAGGGTGTTAGTGTAAGCAGCCTAGCTGCCGCGTTCAAAACAGTGCGGATCTTCCAAGTCATAGACATGGGAAGGCCAGTGTATAACGCACTGCAATAGTCCAGTCTAGATGTCACCGTGGTATGAATGACTGTCACCAAGGCATCCTTTGTGAGGTATGGTGCTAGCTGCTTCGCCTGGCGGAGATGAAAGAAGGCCTGTTTGCTAACAGTGGCAACCTGGGTTTCTATTGACAGGGATGAGACTAGAACAATGCCCAGGCTCTTGGTGGAGGTAGATGGAGATAGGGTTTCGCCGTCAAGGGAGGGTAGAGGATACATTACTCCTGTCGGGTGGCCCGGCCACAAGATCTCGGTCTTTGCTGGATTTACTTTAAGCCTGCTAGTGCGCAACCATTTCAGCACCAATAATGCATTAGATTCAAGTGAGAGGAGTTAAAAAGTAGAACGTACCCCTTCCTTAAGGAGGAGAGGCTGAAATCACCACAAACTCAGCAACAGTTTTCCTAGAGATAAGAAAGTAGCCATACAATTGTCTATGCAAGTGTACATGTGAACTCTGTGTGATAGAAGATATAGAGCCAATCAAAACATGCATGATCAGGACAAATCGCCAATCCTGATAGAGAGCTAAGGTGAGGTAATGCTAGTTGCTGATAAGAAAGTAATATAAAAACTTTTTTAGCTGTGCAACAGGCGAGGCAGTCCTTTGAGTGCTTGCAGAATCGCTGTCTGCCCGCCTGACGCTGCACAGCCTGAAATAAAGAGTCTTGCACTGGATTGGTTGGACTCTCTGGTGTTACTTCAACTTTGTGGGCCCCGCAACCTTAAAACCCGTGTCCCTAACACAAGCACATGGAGGCACATCAAACACAACATGGACTGAACAAAGGGTGATGGCTGCTGTATGAACCTTCTTCCAGGCAAAAATATCCACTTGAATAGAATTGCATCCCAGGAAGAATTCTCAAGGAGCAACACAGAAAGCACAATGGGCTAGATTCTGTGCTTCCTTCCTTCCAGATCAGATTCTGCACCAGGTTGTAGCTTCTTTGGATAGAGGCACCACTCAGAGGAGTGAGTGAGAGTGAGAACACATGAATGCAATTGAGACATCACAATTCCCATCCTTTGGGAATCCTGCTGGAGGCTGGACTTTTTGAGCTTCCAGTCTGCTCACATCCACCTTATTGAGAATGTTACAGCTGAGCAGCAGCAATGTGCCAAGTGCCCAGATTAGGTTGTTAAGTCAATGGCAACTGTGAGCGAGGAAATAAGTTAGGGGTGTTGGAGTCTGGTGGACTCCTAGCGAGGATAGGAGTGGGATGGGGCATGAGGGCTACCTCAGCCAAGACAAGAGCTCTGCTGAGAGGGCTTTTAGAACCAGCAAATACTAGTTTTGAAAACTGAGGTGTGCATTAGATTCAAGTAAATGTAGTAAACGTATTACAACTCAACTTGAAATTTGATTTAGAATTAGATATTCTTTGTAATGTATTGGTTTCATCATCAGGTTAGAAAGGTGGAGAAAAAGGAAGCGGAGAAAGAGAAAGAGCACTAGGAGGAAAACAACTCAAAGATCAGAAAACAGAAATTAACTAAAATATCTTCCTACATACAACCCCCCCCCCTCCTCCTCTTTTCAAATTTGCCCTTTTAGAACAAACAAACCATTGCTCTTTAGAACATAAGAAGAGCCATGCTGAATCGGACCTCAGCCCATCTAGTCCAGCATTCTGTATCACACAGTGGCCCACCAGTTGTACACGGGGATCTCGAGCAGAAGGGAGGGCAAAACCCTGACCTGCTCCCGACCCCCCACAACCAGTACCCAGGGACATCCTGCCTACCTCAACCAACTCCGAGGTGGCACTTGAATGTCCTTTTCAGTAACTACCGATACACTTGGTATCCATGAATCTGTCTAATCCTGCCTTGAAGTTGTTCAGGCTGACCGCTGTCACAACCTCTTCTGGAAGTGAGTTCCATAACCCAATGACCCTCTGGGTGAAGAAATATTTCCCTTTATTAGTCCTAATTTTCCTACCTTGGAGCTTCAGGGAGTGCCCTCTAGTCCTAGTGTTTTGTGACAAAGAAAATAATTTTTCTTTATTCACCTTTTCTATCCCATGCATGATTTTATACACTTCGATCAAGTCACCTCTTAAACGCCGTCTTTCAAGGCTGAAAAGACCAAGGCGTTCCAACCTGGTTTCATAAGGGAGCCGCTCCATCCCTTGGATCATTCTTGTTGCCCTTTTCTGTACCTTTTCCAGTTCCGTTATATCCTTCTTTAATTGACTATAGCACTTGTACTTCAATTAAAAACCCATTTTCTACCTGTTTCACTATAACAACCACCTCTCATTCACAAAATTATGAAGAGTCCCAAGCATGCTTTCAGGAAACTAAAATATAATATTAGAAATGATTAAACTGTACTTTCACAAGTGACAGTATGATTTGGGAAGCAAAATGACAGTGATACACAGGAAATCCTCTTTTTTTTCTCCAGGCCCTTGCACACACCCATACAATTCAAAATATCAAGGCGGATAATTCACAATATCTGCTTTGAACTGGATTATCTGAGTCCACACTCACATTATGAGATACAGCTCAATGTGGATTTTATACAGTTGTGTGGAAGAGGCTTCCATCTCGCTCCCTCTTCCCACTCCACCACATATAAGATCTAGTTGGGCAGTGACATATCCATCAAATTATTTCAAGTCTAGAGATGACCAAATGTAGAAATCCAGTTATTGTAGACAAAGGAACTTGTTGTATCTAATTTTCTGACTAACAGTCTTGGGTTATCTGAGTTATTTATTTTTTGTGTCAAAACAAGTTTCATCTATTTTATGTCAGTGAAACTGCTAACAAGAACATGTCTGAGTACTCCTTTCCAAAATGACAATTTGCATTTATTTATTTATTTACAACATTTTTACCCCGCCCTTCTCACTCTCACACACACACACACCCTGGAGGGGGGACTCAGACCGGCAAACAAAGGCAGCGATTCGATGCCACAAATCAACACCACATTATAAAACCATAAATACATACAGACTTAAAACAATAGCAACTAATTATAACCAAATTATCAAACAGTCATTAAATTAAAACAATACTCAGTCCACAAACCCATTGATAGAACATTACCCTGCTGCAAGGGAGGGAGACATAGCACAGAGCAAGAAAATATTGAAATGCTTTTGAAATGCTTATATAAGGATTCCCAAGATTTCAACCAGTACAGTAAAATGTGAGGGTCAGTAAGGTTAAAACATAATTGGATAATGTCATATGGGGCCATTTCACACATTGTCATCATAATTTAAATCCACCTATAAAACTCTAACATTTTAATGTGACATATATTTGCAGACATTGATATACTCATAAGATAGTATAGAAAACTACATTTTATTCCATATAATTTTTGAAATAGTCCAATATAAAGTAAATGTTTTGTGGGGGGAAAAACATTTTAAAGTATGGTATAATGATGTAATCTATTCAGGTTGCCAATATATGTTGCAATCACATTAAATATATTCACATATAATGATGACATCAATTAAATTTCAGACATAGTGAATGCTTTTAGCACTTTAAAAAGGCAAATACTGTTCACTTAAGTAAGCAACTGATAATTTACCTGCTTACAAGGCAGACTTATGCATATTTAAATAAGTCTCATTATGTTCAAAGGGCTTTATTCTCAGATAAAAGTGCGTAAGATACAGCCTGTGAGCATTACTTTTAATTGGTACATGATTTTGTTGGTGATATACTCATATTCACTGTTGACCCTCTCACCTTACTTTTAAAAAACACCTTAGTCAACACCTGCATTTAATTCTAAAAAGCACAATATAATACAGTATTAGTAAAAATAATTTTGTGTTATGTGTATTTATCAAGAAAGGAAACATACCTGAACTCTTTAGGGTTACTTCATTCCCTGTAAGAGTCTGTATTTTCATTGTCAAGAGAGTCATTCTGTAAAAAAATATTAAAGAAAATAAAGGAAGAGTGTTGAACAAAATTACAATTACTCTTACACAGTGAGGATTTTTGTGTATAAGTGTATGTGTATGCAAAAACACTGTATTTTGTTTTATGGCTTTAACCCAATGACCCTCTTCACCCAGAGGGTCATTGGGTTATGGAACTCACTTACTCTAGACAGATTCATGGATACCAGAATCAGTGAAATGGACATCCAAGTGCCATCTTTTGATGTATACTGGTTGTGGGGGTCGGGAGCAGGTGAGGGTTTTGTGTATGTACAAAAACACAGAATGCTGGACTGTATTTTGTTTTATGGTTCTTTATGTTCTTACTGATGTGTATACTGATGTGAATTATATTGTTGTGTGGATTATATTTCTGTATTATGGTGTAACAGCCTGTAATGCTGTAGTGCAGGGGTAGGGAACCTTCAGCCCGGGAGCCAGATGTGGCTCTTTTCATGATTGCATCTGGCTCTACCTTTTCCTTCCTTTCTCCCCCTTCACCCTTTCCTTCTCCTTCTCTCCTTCTCTCCCCTTCCTTCTTTCCTCCATTCTCCCTCCTTCCCTCTCCCTCCCTCTTCTATTCTTTTCCCCCAAGTCTTCCTTTCCTTCTCCTTCCTTTCTTTTCACTTCCCTCTCGCTCTCCTTCTTTCTTTTCTTCTTTTCCCTTCATTATTTTACTTTTGCCTCACTCCCTCCTTTCTTTTCCCCACCCCTTCCTTTCCTCCCTTCCCATTTCCTTCTTTCTTTCCCCCTCCTTGTCTCGCTCCTGCTTTTCTTTTCTTTCTTTTCCATAGTTGGTTCTTCTTTTCTTTCTTCCTCTCCCCCTCCCTCCTTTATTTCCTCTTTCTTTCTTTCTTTCTTTCTCCCCCCCCCCCTTCCTTCCATGTTCTCTTCCTTCCCAGAGTCCTGAGCATGCCTTTTGGAGAGCCAGGTCTGAAGTGCCCCGTCATTCTGCCGGGGGAATCCTTTTCTCATAGTATGTACGTATATACTCACATTTAGTTGAATTCAGTCTTATAATATATTATATATTACAGTATATGGCTCTCATGGAAAAATATTTCCAAATATTTTGCTTTTATGGCTCTCTGAGTCAAAAAGGTTCCTGACCCCTGCTGTAGTGTAAGCCGCGCTGAGTCCCCCTTCGGGGGGGGTGGTGTACAAATACTATGAATAAATACATACATACATACATAATTCAAGCAATACATAGTTTTAGGTTGGATCCAGCTGTACTTTAAGAAAAATACTGGTTTGGACCTGCAATATGCCTACACAGAGTTGCTGTCAACTGCCTTGAAGGTGATACAGTGATCTTACAGTGCAGCCAGTTTCAGCACAACTGGGAATGGGGCAGGATTTCATCCCAGTGCCCCAATCTCACCCACACCACCAGACAATGGCAGTTATCTTGATCTGCTAGCTCTCTACCTCTTGGTTTGCTCCCATTTGACTGAGTAAGCATCTTATGAGAAGTGAACTCCCACCCTTTTCTCAAGCTGTTGAGCTCAGTCACATAGAGAGGAACAAGGAAATAAAGCATCCCAGATCTCAATGTGCCATTTTCTTTCTTTTTTTATTTTCGACACAGAAAACAGTTTTTTATGCAGAAATTATTTTCTACGTGGGAAAAACTGGTTGAATCACATATTAATTTTTATACAGAAAATTCTAAACAGGTTTCAAAAACGTGTATTTCAACGTCCATTTTTTATTTTAAGGGCTACATTGGGGTGCTAGGGAGCAGGGAGTGCACAATTGCTGTGGGGACTTTATCCTGGATCCTGCATAAGGATCCAGGATGGTTGTCCCCACTCCCCCAACACAGAGGATATTCTCGATCCTGGAGAAGCCACATATAATGAATTTTCCCTGGGTTAACTTGCATCAGGCTGATAGATGTAAACAGGCTGATGTGACTCTCGTTGTATGGCTGCCCTATCTCAGGCTTTTAAGGCCCATCGTTTGGGACATGTCCCATTTAAATACAACCAAAATTTATTTATTTATTGGTTCATTTTTGTATGCTGTCCTTCCCCGAGGGCTCAGGATGGCTTACAGAGAATATGAAAATATACTTTAAAACAAAAACAAAGAAAATTAAACTCCTGACTAAAACTGTAAAATTAATGTCCAAGGAAATTGATTTTTTTCACAGTTATTTGCAATCTGACACTAATAATCACCATAGTCTTTGGATACATACTTTCCCATTCATTATCTATGAACCATGTGGCCATTATTGCTGGATTTTTAAGTTTACGATAGTATGCATATGTGTACGTATATCTTTATATGGGAGTAAGTTCCTGAAACTAAAGGAGGGTCACTTATGAGTAAATATAGGAAGCTTCCCAAAGCTCTTAGTGGTTACCTTTCCTGATAATAATAATAATCTTTATTTATAACCCGCCACCATCTCCCCAACGGGGACTTGGGGCGGTTTACATGAGGCCAGGCCCAAACAACAAATTACAATCAAAATACAAATCAAAACATCAACAATATCAATGAAACACAATAAAAATACATACATATCAATAAAAGAAAAAAGTGCAAACACATATCTAAAATCACAATGACAAGGCGGGCCGCATGCAAAATATAAAATGTTAAAAACTCAGGGGGAAACAACAGGAGTAGATTCATTGAAAGGGGAGCACATGTAAACATTAGTTATAAAGACTTTCCTATAAGGGGGGAGAGTGGACTCCAAATGGGGGACACTGAGGAGAGTGATGATTATAAAATTAAGTGGCTACTCTCCGAAGGCACAGTGGAAAAGCCAGGTTTTAAGGTGTTTTTTTAAGGTTTCCAGAATGGGGGCTTTCCTAATCTCTCCGAGCAAGGAGTTCCATAGTTGGGGGGCCACAGAGGAGAAGGACATGCATTTCAAAGTCTACATGTTCTATTAGTTTCTATGGTGAGTATGCAAGTTGTTTTCAAGGCCGAATCCAAACCTGAGGGAAGATCACACATCTCTATAGCTTCCTATATACTTGGATTTGATAAAAATTGGAGGGGCTATAGGGGATTGGGAGATAGAGAAAGAAGACAAGAACTAGCGGAGCTTCATGTCTCCATTAATGTTTATGGAAGTATGCTGCTGACTTCTCTCCATCTGAATAAACATGCACTGGATGTGGCCACCAATCACTGAAATTACAATATGGTTACAGGGAAAGTGCCTTTTCTAAACTGCACAAACTGTAGAAAACTGATTATCTTTTTTGGAAAATCAGTAGCTTAAAGTTTGCTCCCTTGGGCGTAATTCCACATACTGCGAGGCAAATCAACTCAGAACTAATAGAACAAAGATTTTTCAATTATTATTTTAAAGACAGAATAGAACAGAAGAAGGCAAAATAACTTAAACAAAGAAGTTGTTCTGAGTGAAAATGCAAAGAAAAGATTAAATTATATTTTACATGCAAAGCCTTGCTGATAACTTGCTTCCCAACAGTATTCTGAATGTATTAGTTCTTATTTGATTTCTCCCCTTCATTTTTGTCTCACACTGTTATTGTAAGTTCTACAGTAACCTTATGAATGCAAACCAGTTTTTAAAGAATGGCATTTGTATGGCTTTTTCTAAAAGGTTCCATAATGTCTTGATAATTTTCCTTTTCTTATTATCTTTTTGAAATTTGGGAAGTGTTTCATTATCCAGGCAGAGGCCACTAGGGAGTGCTAGAGAGAGAAGGATAATCCATTTTAAGGGGGTGGAGGATGGGGTGAAGGAGGAAAACAATTTCCTCCTGTTTTCCTGTTATTCCCCACCAATGTCCCCATCATGGGAGCAACTCCCGTTTATGATATAGGAAGGAAGAAAGGGGAATAACAAGCCAAAATGAGAGAAATGGTCTTCCTCCTTCAACTCCCACCCCAAAAATGGGCTATCCTTCTCTTTTGTTGCACCTCAGATCTCGAACAGTCCCCCCTAGATCACACAGACACAGGCATATACAATAAATGTCTTTTATTTAAAATAAAGTAGTTCAAAAGATGAAAGAGTAAATAAAGTTCAAAAGTTGTTCAAAAATTAAGTCCAAAGGATATGCCAAAGAGTCCTGAAAGCTGACAAGCCAACTGGCTTGCAAACCAAAAATACAAATAATAATAATAATACTGTTTATTTCTATTCCGCTCTTCTCACCCCGAAGGGGACTCAGTGCGGATTACAATGCATATACGACAGACAATCCCTGTCGGAGACGTACAGTTTTACACATAGACAGTACAGGTTACACATAGACAGTACAGTGCAGTTTATAGAAGGGTTCTTTCTTAGTTGCGTCACAGGGTAACGGGACATGCAGGTGTGCGTCATACAGGGTCATCCAGGATGTCACTGCTCCAATTACGTCATTGTTGTTATGCGTCTTTGCATCACCAGGGGGTGCTGTTGTTCCATCCTCATGACGGGAGCCTTCTGGGTTTTTTTCTCCCTCTTCCGCAATTCACCTCGCAGGCCAGCCGAAACTTTCAGACGTTGTGGGTCTATAAAAAGCCCTTCCCCATTATTTTATATAATGGTCCCCATTGGTGTTTGAACTGCTTGGGTGGGCAGTGGACTAGGCTCATATATTGTTATTAGCTGGTCATCCAAGCCAGCTCGGGGAATTGAACCAGCAACCTTCAGGTTGCAAGCACAGCTGTGTTACCACTGTGCTATCTCCCCGGCAAAGAGTCCTGGATCGAGCCAGACCGCTCCTGCGATCCCCGTGAAACTTAGAATCCTGAACTTGGAAACAAACCGCTCCTGTGGCTTCAGCAAGAACGGAGATCCTTCAAGCTAAACGTGGCTTCAGGTCTAATTAGAAACCCAAGAGCACAGACTTAAAAACTATTTCTGATGAGCCCATTTCACCCCCTTTCTCAAGCTCCAAAATTGCCTTGAACTTGTGATATTCGCCCGTCTATCAAAGGCCTGCTCATTATCCTCTGCAGCTGTGCTATCAGGCTAAGAAACAGGAATCTCCTGTTCACTGGAATGTTTATCTGGGAAAGGAGTGGAAACTCGTTCCTGAGAACCAAGGCCACTCGGCCTCTCATACTGATCAGAATCAGAGTCTATCTCCATGGAATCTTCACTAAAACTATCTGCAGTCCCATACTCCTCCAACCATGTGTTGTCTCATTGCAGACTCCCATCTGCAGAGTCATCTGGCTCAGGCCATCTGTCATCGTCACTCTGCTCCGGATCAAGGGGTACCTGCCTTGGTACCCCCGGGTTCTGCCCAAGCCCACCAGGCTGGGACCCAACATCTTTCTAGCGCCCCTGGTGGCCTCTGCTCAAATAATGTAGCAGTTCCGAAATTTGAAATATTTCTTTTCTCCTAAGTACGTAGAACTGTATTTACCACCACAACTGTATTTACCACCACAATTTATGGCCCTGTACATAAATGAAGAGCTAGAATCTCATGAATTAGAACTTCAAGAAATTTCAAACTCACCTACAGAAACATTGTGGATAAAAGTCCCAGGACAAAAAACTAATCTAGCACTAGGGATCTGCTATCGCCCTCCCAACCAAACTCCAGAGGCAGACTGCTATCTGGAAAATGAAGTTAAACAGGCCTCAAAAAAGAAATACATTAGTCATAATGGGGGACTTCAACTATCCCCGAATAGATTGGCTAAATTCTTGTTCTACGCATGAAAGAGAGACAAGGTTCCTCGACATGCTAGCTGATTATTCCCTTGAGCAGATGGTCAGGGAACCAACCAGGGGAAAGGGGATCCTGGACTTGGTGCTAACTAACGAACAAGATCTCGTTCAAGATGTCCTTGTAACTGAGCCCATAGGTACCAGTGACCACAACACAATAACCTTCAACTTAAGTTTGGATAGCAAACTGTCAGTAAAACTAACACAGAGACCTTAAATTTTCACAAAGGGAATTTCACCAAAATGAGAAAAAATTGTAAAGAACAAACTAAAAGGAGCAGTAAAAAAAAAAAAATCAAATCCCTCCAAAATGCTTGGAAACTGTTTAAAAATACCTTAAAACAGGCCGAACTAAAATGCATTCAATAAAAAAGAAAGAGGCATGGAAAGTCCAAAAGGACACCAGTATGGCTTACAAATGAAGTAAAAGATGTGATTGGAAAAAGAAAAACTCATTTAAGAAATGGAAGGCTCTTCCTACCGAGGAGAACAGAAAGGAACACAAGCTCTGGCAAACTAAATGCAAAGCAACAGTCAGGAAAGCCAAGAGAGATTTTGAGGCACACATAGCAAAGAATATTAAAAAAAACAACAAAAACTTCTTTAAGTACATCAGAAGCAGGAACCCAACTAGAAAAGCAGTTGGGCCACTCGGACGACAATGGCCAGAAAGGGAAAATCAGCGAAGACAAAGAGATTGCTGAGCGGCTAAATGACTTCTTTGCCTCCGTTTTCACACAGGAGGACAGACAACATATGCCTTCAGCTGAGTCAGTTTTTCAGGGAGGGAATTAAAAGAATTAAAAAGATAGAGATAAACAAGGAGGATGTTCTCATATGCCTTACTAAACTAAATGTCAACAAATCACCAGGTCAGACGGCATCCACCCCAGAGTTCTTAAGGAACTCAAGTGTGAAATTGCTGAACTTCTAGCTAAGATATATAACCTTTCTCTAAGATCAGGCACTGTACCCGAGGACTGGAGGGAGGCAAATGTAACACCGATCTTCAGAAAGGATCCAGAGGTGATCCAGGAAATTATAGACCAGTCAGTTTAACCTCAGTTCCAGGCAAAGTGATGGAAACCATTATTAAAGAAAAAATTACTAGGCACATAGAAGAACAGGCATTGCTGAAAGAAAATCAACATGGTTTCTGCAAAGGCAAATCATGTCTTACTAACTTGTTAGAATTCTTTGAGGGTGTAAATAAACACATAGATAAAGGGGACCCAATTGATATTGTTTACCTTGACTTTCAAAAGGCTTTTGACAAAGTCCCTCACCAAAGGCTCCTAAATAAGCTCTTCAGCCATGGAATCAGGGGACAGGTCTTGTCCTGGATTGGAACCTGGCTAAACTGTAGGAAACAAAGGGTGGTAATAAATGGACACTTCTCTGGGTGGAAAGAGGTGGGAAGTGGCGTACCCCAAGGTTCAGTTTTGGGTCCGTTACTTTTTAATTTATTCATTAATGATCTGGATGTAGGAGTGAATTCTGAGGTAGCAAAGTTTGCAGGCGACACTAAATTGTTCAGGGTAGTTAAAAATGAAACTGATTGTAAAGAGCTCCAGAAAGATCTCTCGAAATTGAGTGAATGGGCAACAAAGTGGCAAATGCATTTTAACCTAAACAAGTGTAAAGTCATGCACATCGGGGCAAAGAACCCCAACTACACTTATCAACTGATGGGGTCAAAGCTTTCGAGACAAACCAGGAAAGGGATCTTGGGGTCTTGGTGGACAGCTCAATGAAGATGTCAACCCAGTGCGCTGCAGCAGTGAAAAAAGCAAATTCTATGCTAGGCATGATCAGAAAGGGAATCGAAAATAGGTCAGCAAATGTTGTATTACCTCTCTACAAATCGATGGTAAGGCCACATTTGGAGTACTGCGTACAATTCTGGTCTCCGCACCTTAAGAAGGATATAACGGAACTGGAAAAGGTACAGAAAAGGGCAACAAGAATGATCCAAGGGATGGAGCGGCTCCCTTATGAAACCAGGTTGCAACGCCTTGGTCTTTTCAGCCTTGAAAGACGGCGTTTAAGAGGTGACTTGATCGAAGTGTATAAAATCATGCATGGGATAGAAAAGGTGAATAAAGAAAAAATATTTTCTCTGTCACAAAACACTAGGACTAGAGGGCACTCCTGAAGCTCCAAGGTAGGAAAATTAGGACTAATAAAGGGAAATATTTCTTCACCCAGAGGGTCATTGGGTTATGGAACTCACTTCCAGAAGAGGTTGTGACAGCTGTCAGCCTGAACAACTTCAAGGCAGGATTAGACAGATTCATGGATACCAAGTGTATCGGTAGTTACTGAAAAGGACATTCAAGTGCCACCTCGGAGTTGGTTGAGGTAGGCAGGATTTCCCTGGGTACTGGTTGTGGGGGTCGGGAGCAGGTCAGGGTTTTGCCCTCCCTTCTGCTCGAGATCCCCGTGTACAACTGGTGGGCCACTGTGTGATACAGAATGCTGGACTAGATGGGCTGAGGTCCGATTCAGCATGGCTCTTCTTATGTTCTTATGTAACTCCCTCATCATGGATGTTGCAGTTTGCACTATTTGGCGGGTAAGGCTAGTGGCATTGTAAAACTACAACTCAGATGGTGTCACACCCCAGACACTTTCCAAGTCCAAAACAGAGCAACGCCATGTTACAGACCCGGTTTCAAAGAGGCCTGAAAGTAGACCAATGCAGCTAGCTCCAAGTGAACTCCAAGCCTCCAAGGCCAGGCACATCCCTGTTAGTTCCCGTGTAGATAAGCCAGCTGAGATTCAGGAGACTAGCAATACTCCCCAACCTCCAGGTGTTTGCTCTAATGAGGGAACATTCCAATCTGGCCGAGAAGCGGTGGGAACCGAAACCTTACCAGCCGATCCTGGGAAGGTTGTCCGGCGCAGTCAGCGTATTCGGGAACAGAGTCATCGGGGCCCTTACAAGCTGGGTCCAGAGAGGGCTCCGCATCTCGAGTCAACTTTTGATTTCCCTGCCTTGTCTTTGGAACTGTGTTGGACCACGGTGGTCTTCTAGTTGGAACTTTACTTTGCTAAGCTTTGACTCAAGAACTTTTCAGGACTAGCCATTTGCGGCATTTCTACATTGCTCCACTTTGGAACTATTTCAAGCTTTTTGTGTGCCTGAATCCGGGATTGGGCGCAACCTTGCTGATTTCTATTTTGCCTTTTTGCTTCTTTCATTTATTTTCAATAAAGCATTTAACCGCAGAAACTGTGTCTTGGTTTACTCAGGGTCCGGTTCAAGCTCTAGTTGCAACAGATGATTAAATAGTATTGAGCCATGGCAGTTAAACTGGTGTCAAACAGTATTAAATATTTATTTATTTACATCATTTCTACCCTGCTCTTCTCTACCCCCGAGGGGGGACTCAGAGCGGCTTGACAAAAGGCAACAATTTGATGCCGATACACAATATAAATACAATATAAAACCATAAAAATTCAACATTAAAATACAATTACACATAATACACATTCACTTAAATTTATTTATTTATTTATTTATACGTCACACTTGTATACCGCCACTCCCCGAAGGCTCGGAGCGGTTTACAAAAGCTGAGGTACAAAGTGGGGAAGGGAGGGGGGAGGGGGAGGGAGGGGAAGTCCGATGGCGATAATCAACTAAGGCACCGTCCTGCCATCAAAGGATGGCAGGCGAGGGAGCCCCAGGAAGATCGCCGGAACCCGGGAGCGGCAGGAGGCAGTATCCATAGACTTCCGTCTGGCCATCTGCGTTGGATGTTCTGGCTTGCCTGTGAGATGTCCATACCGGCCCTTGTAGAGGCTGGGTTTCAGAGGCTGGGAAACAGTGTTCCATCCACAACATGAGCATTGAAGATGCATCCTTAGCCTTGTGTATTAGCCTTAGTATTGAAGATGCCTTAGTAATGAAGATGCATCCTTAGCCTTGTGGCATTAGCTATCAAAGGTCATGTAGCATAGGTGTCCAGAATGTGCTATATTTATAGTCAACAAAAAGCATTGTTTTTACCACATTTTAATATATACCCAACAAATTCAAAAGGACTGGCTGACATTTCAGTGGTTTACAAATTCCCATAACATCTAGGTTCCTGAGCCATATAAGATCACAGTTATAGTTTTGTAGACATTCTTTACCTTAGAGGCAGCAGGGGCTGCTTTCTAATCTATTCAATGAGCACATTTAAACACTTGAAAAAACAATACGCTCAAAGAGGCCTGGGTTGAACTATCCTGATAATGTAATATTACAGCCATGACAATGTAAACTGTAGTGTGGATTCAGTTGTTTTATCTAAAGTAATCACAGCAGGAAGATTGGCCCTAGCATTTAAATTTTTATTTTGTTTTTGCAATGCTGCCTGAACACCAACAGAGCAGCTCACAGTTTTTAAAAATGATGTGCAATCACCAGCACTCTGGAAGCATTCATAAGGCTGCCATCATTATCAGGAAGTTAATGAGAACACTCAAACATATTTAAGCAGCTTGTTTGGGGAAAAAGCTCACTTGAAACAATGCACAGTTCATACTCTTGATCTTTTATTCTCATTGAAACAGTGATCAAGAAGAGACTAGCAGCAGCTATGAGCATCCAAAATATTTTGTGATGCTGCAATTTAAACTCAATGGAATTTTGATCATGATTTGATTTTTAATTAATAAAATGGTCAAAATAAATTTCTCTTTTGGTACTGGCCCTATTCAGTCTTTTCTTATGCAAGTAGAAGGAACCAAGTACATGAGTTCCAGCCTCTATACCAGTGTTTCCCAACTGCTGTTCCGTGGCACACTAGTGTTCCATGAGTGATCACCTGGTGTGTCGGCAGAAAAACCTCTCTTCCCCCTTTCTTCCCCCTCCTGCGGCATTTTTTTGGATCTTCCAGGACCTATTCCTATGTAAAACACAATACGGAGCCTAGTTTGTATTGTGTTTTACATAGGAATAGGTCCTGGAAGATCACCCATGTACCAGGCTGACTTCGCCGCTTTTTGGAACCTCCAGGACCTAACCAAGCCAAAAAAGGAGGAGGAAGGGCCGTGCTGCTGCTGCTCCTGCCAAAGGAGAAAGGAAGGCAGCCAGCCAGCTAGCCAGACTCCCCTGGGTGGGGTGGCCCGGGAGTCTTTTCGGTCCTGCCGGCCATGTTCCAGGCCTCGCTGGGGTGTGGGGGCGTCAAAGTGCTGCTTCTCCATCGAGTCCCTGGTGGGGAAGGACCCCCTCCCGGTGGGCCTGGGCTGCTTCCCGGTGCGGGGCTTGGAGGGCGCCTTCCCAGAGGGTTCCCCGGAGGTCATCCAGTCGAACCCCCTTCTTTCTCCCCCTCTCTCTTTGTTCCTTTCTTTCCTTCCTTCTTTCTTTCCTACCTTTCCCTTCCTTCCGTCTTCCTTTTCTTTTTCTTTTTGAAATATATTTATTAGGGTTTTTCCATAAACAGTAAAAGTGGGGGAACAATTTCAGGTAGAGGACAGTAGGAAAGATAGAGAAAGGAGAGGCTGAGAGTGGTGATAGGGGCGGGGGGTAGAGGGGGGGCATCGGGGGTGAGAAGGGGGGTGCGGGGGTGGTAACAGGGGATGAGGGGTAGAAAGGGGTAAGGGTTAGGGGCGGTGAAGGAGGTTGTTTGGTCCGGGATCTGGGAAGGATAGTGATGGGTAAGGATGCTGAGAAAAGATAGGGATAGGGGTAACTTGTTTTCTTCTAAGTTTCTTGTTCATGGGTGCTTCTTGTGTTTCTGGTACAGTCGCTCTCCTTGTTTTTAAAAAAAACTCTTTTCGCTTAGCCTACAAAATCTTTCCAGTGAGTTGTGTCCATTGTCCATTCCTTGTCTTGTAGGGTAGCTGGCTCGGTACCTGTTCGTTGTCCTCAGCTTCCTTTCTAACCATTCTCTTTAGGAGATTCAAGGCCTTTTATATCCATCCCCAGGATGCCACATCTCGTAGGCCTAAAATACGCCTCTAGAGAGTAGGGGCAATTTTTCTTTAGGTTTTTCTTTCTTCCTTGCTGGGTTGTTCTCCTCCAGCTTCTCTTCCTATTGGGCTGCGTCCCAATCTTTTTTGTTTTCGTTCTTATCTGTATCCAGGATGGGGCTTTTGGGTGTTGCAGCGGCCCCCTGGTTTTTCCCTCTTCTCTTTTTTGGGGGGCAGAGGTTTTAGGGCCCTTCGAAGCCATTCTTGCAACTTCCAGTGAAACTTCCTCACTATTTTTGAAGTGAGGTCCTCTTTCTTCTGGTATTTCTTGCGGTTTTGTATTCTCCTTCCCTCTCTTCTCTCTGCCTTCATGTATTGTTGCATTTTCCCCCTTGACCTGGGGTGCGTCTTTTCCATCATCATAGAGGGTCAGCAGCTCTGGCATTGTGAGGAGCGCCTCTTCGGTTGGTTCTGTTCTTGCACGTTGGGAGTGCTCCCGGATCGTTCCCATTTGCTTTTCTTGCTGAGACATTATGGCATCCATCTTCCGTAGGTATCCGTCTTGAGCTTCCCCTATTTTTCGTAGTTCTGCAAGGATGTCCCTCAAAGTTATTCCTTCCTCCTCTGGTCCCTCTTCTTGCATTATCCTCCGCTCTTTTGCTCTTGAGGTCCGTTCATGCAGTGCCGACATAGTTCTATTGTCAGTTGTGCTATTCCCTGTTTTACTATTGGAAAAATGTCCTTTTCCCTCTCCCAAGATGGCGCTCCCGCCAAAAAGCTCTTCTTCTTCCCTGCTCCTAGGACTGTGAGAGCTCATCCGCCATTTTGGCGCCCTATAGCTCTTTTCCTCCCGTTCCCTCTGCCTTTGCCAGGGATGATTGGCTCCCCCTCTGTGCGGCCTGCTTGTTGGGCCTTTGTGTCTCTTTTGTTGGGGGCCCAATCCCCTGAGTGTGGGGGCTTATGTGGGGCTGTTGGGATCCCCGCTGCTCATCCACGCTCCTCCCCTCTGTCTCCAATGGCGCCTCCCCGATGCTGCACGGGCCGCTGTTCCCCGTACTCACGGCCTCCTTCTGTTTTGTCTCTTCTTCACCTCCTGCCCTCTGCTTAAGGTGGGGGGGAGGGGAGGGGAGGCCGGGCTGGGCTGGGCTGGGCTGGCAGTAAGTGCGGGTCACCACCCGCTTCCCGCTTCCCGGCTCGCTCGCCGCAATGGCGGCGGTCCGGGCCCGCTCAACCTCTCCCTCTTGAGGAGGGGGAGATCCTTGGGGCCGCCGGACCCCGTCCGCCGGCTTTGCGCTCTCTTCGGACGCTTCTGTCCGTGAGGAGGGGGGCGCAAATCGCCCTCCAGCCAGGAAAGCAGGTGACACTCCAGGGAGCCCTAGAGTGCCCGTCCTGCCGCCATCTTCGCCCGACCGATTCTCCTTTCTTCCTTTTCTTCATTCCTTTTCCTTCCTTTCCATCCCCCTCCTCCCTCCCCTCCTTCTCAGCTCATCTTTCTTACCTTGGAAGTGGTGCCTTTCTGGCGGGCCTGGGCTGCTTCCTGGCGCGGGGCTTGGAGGGCACCTTCTCGGCCTGCCTGGGGCCCCGCCCACCCCTCTTTGGCAGAGCCCCTGAGCTGCTCTTCACCGAGAGCCTGGCCCCGCTCCGCGTGGTGCCCCCTCCTCCCCACCCGCACCCCACTCCTCCATTCGGAGCCCCCCCAGTGGTGCCCTTCTTCGCCACCCCCACCCCTGACCCGCAGCCACAGCAGCAGACCCTTAGTGCTATATAGACACATTTTTTCAGTACAGTGCATATGTGCCATTCCTGCCAGGATATCTATGTTGTGTTCATCGAAACAGGCCCAGGTTTCACATATGTATTACTGTGTTAGAGTGTCATTTTGTGTCATTTTGGTTGGTGGTGTGCCCCAGGATTTTGTAAATGTAAAAAGTGTGCTGTGGCTCAAAAAAGGTTGGGAAACACTGCTCTACACTCTCAAATTCCCCATTTAGATTGTGAAAACCTGCAAAGTAATTGTAACAGTATTCAACTGAACACGAGTATAGTCTATAGAGCTTAAGGAGAGTACATGGTCCCCAAATGCAGAGATCTTTGGTCACTGAGATGCAATTATTGTCAGAAATTGATGAGAGAGAACTCAAGTGTGGATTCCCCAGTTTGTAAACACAAGTAGAAACAGTGTTCTCCTTCGATGTGACTCTGCAAAACAACAGGGCATATAATGATGTTGGTTGGTTGTGCTCTGCTGACTAAAATCTATATAACTTTCTGAATACTGTACTATTTTAAGAAAATATTGGCAACCATATGATTTGATCAATGAACTCACATAAAAGGATTGCCTCCTACTGTTCCTACAGCTTTATCTTTTTTCTCTGAGTAAGCTCCGTGGTTTTCCCTTCTCCTTATCTCTGTGGGAAGACCTCTGATTCAGTGAGGATATGGCAAGTTCATTTCCTTTTAACCTGGAATGGTAGATGATCCTGGCTCTAATGCAGTGTGCAACTGATCAGATTAATCTAAAGATGGAATATAGGGATGTGTCAAGAAGGGATGGGACAGAGAGCAGAAGCAAGAAGCTCTTGTGGTGCTCTCTGCTTGGATCCCTTGAGTGAGAGAGAATGTGTCGTTCTTAAGACCATTCAAAAATAGTGTCCAGCCAAAAAGAGCAAAGTCTTAAAGATTTTATTAGCAAAGTACAGAATAAAATTAAAACCCTTCTACTGTTGCCAACTTCTTGGAATAGGCAATAGACAGGCCACTAGAGCCATTATTATTATTATTATCATCCTAGATCTGAAATCCAGTGATAGGGTCACTTTAGGATTGGGGTGGGACATTTTGTGTTTCCAGACACGGCTT
The DNA here is from genome assembly GCA_030556195.1 of Anolis apletophallus. Classification (NCBI taxonomy): domain Eukaryota; kingdom Metazoa; phylum Chordata; class Lepidosauria; order Squamata; family Anolidae; genus Anolis; species Anolis apletophallus. Next base: position 122,493,994 of record JARBWK010000010.1, read on the forward strand.
ATTGGAATCATGTATGGATTATGTTGTTACCTGAATACCACGGAGATGCCAGCACTATGAACAATTTGATGGACTGTATATCTATGGCACGTGGATTATAAATAGACTTATGGGTTATGGACATTGAAATTGGACTCTTAATTCCAAGATACGGTAATCCCATTGGGGAAGTTATCATTATTGTGATTGTGTGTAATACGGAGACCTTTTGGTCCTTTGCTTTTGTTTGGTTATCGGCACTCCCCTGTTTGGTTATATCACTTTAGGATTGCCCTAAGTTGGAGGCAACTTGAAAACACACAGTCCTAATTAATCACTTATTATAGTTTTAGTTGGATAGTAAGATGCTAAAAAGTTAAGTGTGACCCCAAAAGGTTTAACCAATTTAATTTAAACCCCTTATTACTGCCAAGTTGTGCAGGTCTGATCTACATTGTAAAATTAATGCAGTTTGACATCATGTGAACTGCCATAGTTGAATGTTATAGAATCTTGGGATTTGTAGTTTGCTGAGGAACTAGCACTTTTTGGTAGAGAAGGCTAAAGACCTTGTAAAATCACAATTCCCTCTGAACCCATTGAGAGAAGGCTTTTTAAAAGAAAAAATGCTTAAAAATTGCTTTGCCTTTGTGCATTGTAAAAATATTCTCCAATTGCCCTGATATATTTTTAATTAATGTTATTATTATTTCCAAAAAGTATACATTATAACATAACAACCAATTAACAGTAGTAATTTTATAATTCCAATAACAGTAAAACACATGTGTCCCATCTGAAAGAAAACTTCCTGACCCGACATTGAGATGTCTTACAATAATTTGTCCTATCAAGCAACATGTGTGTGTGTGTGTGTGTGTGTGTGTACATTTTATAAAAGTATTCAAAAGTGATCTAATTGTACAAAATTTATCATAATCTTTTTTCTTTCTAACCATGTATTTTTAATCACTCAACACTACTATAGACCAGTCTTTAAATGTTCTACCTATATATTGTGTGAAAGGCTCCCAATTATTTTGAAAACATTGTATTGTTTTATTTCTAAGAAGACAAGTTGATTTATCAAATTCTGAAAAAAATAGCAGTTTGGTCAACCATTCATTTAAAGATGGAATAACACTTTATTTCCAGCGTCTGGTATAAAGTATTCAAGCAACTGTTATAGTGTTTTGAAAGAAAACAATATTTTCCTTGTTGATGATATCATTTACCAGTCTTAACAAAAATATTTCTGGTGAAAACAGTATATTCTGTTGTAAAGTTATTTGGATTATTTCTTTAACAGCTGTCCAATATGCATGGGATTTATGACAGTTCCACCACATGTGACCCTTCTTTTCTCTTACATTTCTAACATTTATAATCCATTATTTTGTTTTTATTCATCTTGGCAAGTTTTATTCAAGTGATGCACCACATGTGAAATGTTTTATATAATTTTTATGGTAAATGATCAAAAGACTTGGATCATAAAATAAATATGAATGTATGGTAAGGAACGTGAAACAATGACCTCAAATTTACAAAGGGAAATGAATTGAAATAAAACTTCTATTGTTCTGATTTAGAAGTCCTGATTAATCCTCTGTCATCCCGCTTTCTCAGATGCTTTATCTCTTCCTCCCACTTTCCCACATTGTCCTCATCTTACTTCAATTGTGCCAAACTGTTCAAAGCACAAACCTACTTTGTACCCAATTACTCAGGAGAGGCGAGAGGAAAGAAAGGGGAGAAAACCTTGTTCTGCCCACAAACCTACTATTCAGTCTCTTCTAACTTCTCTGTTCTTCCTCATTAGGAACTTTTGCCATCTTGACAACATACTGATGTTGTTCAGTCAAGGTGTCTCGTATTTTTGTGAAATATTAGAGGGTCTGAGCAAAATATATTGATTATTTTCAAAATTTTAAAAATCCAGCATTAATAAAAAAATAATAATAATAATACTATTTATGTTTTTTAAAAGCTTCTCTAACCATTTCCATTTTACTATTTGATTCAGGATTATTATTATTTTTTAAAGTGCATAAGATAACAATTTTGAGTGTCAGTACAAAGATTTTGACATTGCCTAGATTATATTGACTTCTTTTTTTCTATATAATTAAAGATCTTCATTTTATCATCTATTTCTGTTCCTAAAACAACACCTATAAATGTGCAGCAGTGTTCTTTAAATCACCTGTTTAAGGATGCATTGCAATGAAGTGCTCTCCAAGAAAGGAGGTGTCTCTAATTATATCTAACAGGCCTAAAAATTTTCTGTACCACTATAGCCTCTTGAGATACTACAAAGCAAATTCTCGATGTCACTTCTTCTGTGTTTTCTTAAATGAAATTCAAAGTCAATAAAACTCAAAGTCATCATTAAGGTAACATAACAAAGAATAAATTGTGCTTTAGATGAAGTCAGAACATTTTTAAAGTTATGATCATGTATTTTTAAGGCTAGACATAATTACCGATTTTCTAGCTGTACACATACTTCTTAACATGTATCACTAAATACTAGCTGACAACCATACCTTAAATATTCCAGTTTCTGCTACACATAGCAATGAGTTGATACTGCAGTTATGAAGGAGCAGCAAATATATAGCAAATAGTAACAAATTGAAGGATTATCGGGAATGGGTCAAAAGATTTAGATTTCCATAATGTATGCACTGCATAGGTGTGCTGAAGAACTATGCCTTTTCATGTGCCTAAAGAATCTTAGTTCTCACTTTATCCTATTAGTTCAGGTATGGGTAAACTTTGGGCCTCCAGGTGCTTTGGACTGCAATTTCCACAATTCCTAACAGCCAGTAAACTGGCTGGGATTTCTGGGAGTTGAAGTCCAAAACATCTGAAGGGCTGAAGTTTTCTCATGTCTACCTTAGTACATATGAAAACAGCTCATGGCACAGTCAAGGAAGTAGTGGTGTGACACCTCTACCCAGGAGAGTTTGGACACTTGTTTTATTCCACCTAAGGTTAAACCAGGGGAAGGCATGTAAACATTGCTTAAAATCTAGCAGCGCATCCAGAGACAAGTTATCCCTTTGTGAATCCAGTGCTAGAGTAGAAGAGGGTAGTAACTGAATTTGGTAGAATGCACTTATAGGGCCTTTCTACACCTGCCCTAAAATGCAGAAGAAACTGGAATAAATGAGGGCGGGAGTGGCTAAATGACATTCCATGAAAATGTGAGCTGGTTCTGATTAACAGCTGAAAAACACCAGTTAAAAGGGTGTGCTGAAAACCCGATTTTCACTGAAAAATATCCATATTTGGATCATTGTACAGTATATCACTACAGTAAAGGAAAATACATGATTTCATTCATATACCCTGGTGTGGACTGCTTCAGCATATGTGCGCATTTTAAAATCTCAAAACAGGTGATTTGGGCTGTAAACAAATGGAGCCAAGGACACACAGGTGGCTAAATGGAAGCACAAATGGAAAGCAATTACACTGAGAGCTCTCAGCAACCATTCCTTCATTCTATTATTTATTTATTTATTTATTATTTTGCATTTGTCTGTCGCCCCCCCCCCCCCCCAACGGCTCGGGGCGACTTACAACAGTTCGTAAAATACAATTGTCAGATAACTCATAATAACTCACAGTAATATCATTAAGATGGAATTACAATTAGAACAGTTGAAGCAACAAATGGAGTCGCAGTGGGCTGACAGCTAGGCGGTGTGAGCTAAAGTTTAGCTAACTCCGAAGGCTTGTTGGAACAGCAATGTCTTAACTGCTCTCCTGAACGGGAGGAGGCCCTGGGTGGCACGGATGCCGGCGGGCAGTGCGTTCCACATGGTAGGGGCTGCAACAGAGAAAGCCCGGCGGCGGGTTGCAGACAGATGGTAGGTCCTCACATTTGGGATGACCAGGAGGTTTAGCTGATCTTTATGAAAGTAAACAGAGCTTGAATTTACAGTAGGGTAAGGAGAGATAATAAGAAATATGCTTGTGTGTGCATTTAGATATTCGTATGAGCACATATGAGGTCCAGCACATCTCGAAGAGTCATTTTTTAAAAAGTAACTTCTGACAGATGTCCCCATCCATTTTGCAGATTTCTAAAATCCGCTATAAACAAATATGTCAAGACAGCAGGGAACCATTTACTAATGCTGACAGGTCTGTATTTGGACATGCTGTCAGGTCCCGTGACTTTTTGCCCCATTTATTTATCCCACATTTTAATACTGTCGGGAAGCCCCCATAGAGTTACAGTAATGCAGAACCTGACTATTCAATTGATTGCAATTACAGAACCCTCTTCAGATCTTTGCATTCAAGTTATTCACTCCAGAGGGATAAGTGGGTGACTTTGAGTCCCTAGGGATTATTTCATATGTATGGGCTGCTGTGTGATATCTAAGCAGCCGATTCTAAACAGCTGTGTCTCCCCAAGTCTCATCTTCCTGAATGGGTAGGTTATCTAAAAGCAGAGGCAGGCACTGGCAGTAGCTCAACGGTGAAGGACGGCCCTTAAGTTAGTGACATCAAAAGGTCATCACTTTGAGGAAACAGAGGGACAGAGGCACCATCTCTTCTTAAACAATTTAGAGAAGTAAACCTTGAGTAAGAATCAGGGTCTTAGAAACATTCAATTACAGGACAATATCAGGCATTCTTGTGTCATACTGGACTGGCTATGAGAGATGGTTGTAGAACGAATTGTTCTATAGTTGTCTGTTTCTATCTAGAGGTCCAGAGAATGGAACTAGTGATTCTCGTTCAGTCCTATGACAATTAAACTGTGGGGTGCCACAAAGTTCAATCTTACCTCCCATGCACTTCAATATCCTATGAAGTTGCTTGAAGAGGTCTCCATGTATGTATCTTTGACATACAAACCGTCACTCGACCTGCATTTGTTTTGACACATGTATGCCTTTTTAACCTACGAACAGCCCAGAAGGGGTTGAGAGTACAGCGCCTCCTCTGCCCTCCTCTTCCTCTTGGCTCCTCTGCCCCCCAATCTATGGTCCTCCTCTCCCACAGCAGCTCAACCAGCTGCCTGCCCTCTTTCTCCGTTCGTCTCCCTTTTTCTCCTTGTGTCCTCATGACGGCAGTGGTGAGGCAGCTCTACCTCTCACTCTCTCTGTCTCTCCCTCTCTCCATTGGTCTCCCTCTGGCGGAAGAGGAGGCTCAACCAAAGTCCGCAAGCAGGCCCTGCCCTGCACCAGAAAAGCGGGGGGAGGGGGGGATAACAGAGATAAGCCGAATGATCTCTATTGTTTTTCCCCCAATTCCATGCTAAATCACTATACTCGTATATATGAACATAAATTTGCTTCTGTTTGGGGCATACATAGACTCTTTCTGTCTCTGATTATATGACTAAATATTACAGTACCAGTGCTTGGTTTTATAAGTCTATCTTGAAATTTTAAATTAGCATGACAACATCTTGATTTTATAGCACTATAACACACTACCATGTCAGAGTGTTATTGCATTGTAATTATACTTCCATATATTGGTTTTATAGCACAAGGGACCTTTTTCCAACCATTTTCATATTAGAAATGCACTTAATGGCAGTGGCTAGAAGGCTCACTCCTCACATTTTAAAAAGCATTATAATATTATAGTGTCTTACTACTTACAGCATGTTTTCAATTAATTGCTCTTTCTCTAATATTTGAATATTTAAAGCGAAATTACAGCCAAAATGATTTTAGCTAAAAAGCCAATAACTGGGAGACCAAGGGTACCCTATATATAGTTACAGTTATAACGAAAGCCTGCTAAACTTAGATTTGCCAAATTTTGTACGTCACTGCTCCCGGAAAACTCCAACAAGTGTTAGGAGCAGCATAGCAATTGAGTACTACAGGTCATTTCAGGCCCGGATTACCCATAAGGCCACCCTAGGCCATGGCCCCAGGCAGCAATTTGGGGGGGGGGGGAGCAGATCCAGACCCCTTTTAAAAAAAATCCCCCCAAAATTTCGGAAAATAATAATTTTTTAAAAGGGCTCATGCGTGGGGCGGCGCAAGCGTCATCCATGCCACCCCCTCCCTTTGCTCTGCTTCCCTTGGCTCCGCTTCAGGAGGGAGGGAGGATCGGCTCTGCCCCTGACTCTGCCCCTCCTCGCCCCCGGCTCCGCCCCCAGCTCCTCGCCGGCGCGGAGCCGATCCTCCCTCCTTCCTAAACCTGGCCTGAAAAGGGCGATTTTGGCCGCATGGCGGCTTTAGGAGGGAGGGAGGAGCAGCCGTGGGGAGGCCCCGCATCGGCTCCGGGGGTGGGGCTTTCCTTCCTCCTCCTCCTCGTGCCAGCGAGGAGGCGGGGGCGAAGTGGGGCGGAGCTGGGGGCGGGGAAGGGTGGAGCTGGGGACGGGGAGGAGCGGAGCCGGGGTGGGCGGCAAAAGGGCCTGATCCGGGCCTGGGTCATTTCAAATAAAGTTGAACATGGTGCCATCTGATTAAGAAGGGCACAGAAGAATCGCAAGGAAAATAATGGTATTTGGATGCTCCATAAAAGGTAGGTGAATGAAATATGGAATAAAAACATGAAATAGTAAATCCTGTTGAAAAACACTACAGGTTATTTTATCTACTTTTCTTTTCAGAGGGGATTATCTAGACTTTCCTGGCTTTTCTTCACGAATGAAGATTCAGGAAGGACTCATCCCACGCTTTCTACAAGCACGTTGATGACTACAAAGGCCAATCCAAGATAGGCAAGTCCAGTTGCAGAAAGCACAGCAGAAAGTCTCCTTGGGTGATGTTGTTTCCAAGTTGCGGTTCTTTCTGCGTTGTCGTTTCTCTTAGAGACTCATTTTGCCTGTCTTCTCAAAAAAGGCCACAGCATTATGGATAGTGAATCTCCATGCCTCCCGATGGGAGGCCAAGGTGGACCATTGTTGGTGATCAATCTGGCCAAGCCTGAGATGTTGTTTCAGGGAGTCCTTATATCTCTTTGTTGGGGCGCCTCTCTTGCGCTGACCCGTGGCGAGTTCACCATAGAGTAGTATCTTTCGGAGGCGGTGGTCCTCCATCCTAGAGACGTGCCCTGCCCAGTGCAGCTGTGTTCTCAATAGCATGATCTCAATGCTGGTGATCCCTGCTTGCTCCAGGACAACAACATTCGTCACATAGTCAGTCCAGTGTATATTTAGGATTGTGCAGAGATAGCGCTGATGAAAGCGTTCGAGGAGTCGTAGGTGTTGGCAATAGGTGAGCCATGTTTCAGACCCATAGAGGAGAATAGACAGCATGACACACAGATTTTGGCGCTTTGCCTCAGGTGTTTGTTGCTCCAGACTCTTTTGTGAAGCCTTCTGAATGCACTATATGCCTTTGCTAATCTGTGATCTAGCCTAATACTCAGTTATATCCAGTAATATGGGCACAGCAGGCTGAATGCCATTTCTTCTTGCAACCTAACACAAATCTGGAGGGCTGACAAATCCTCCATAAATGGGAGAATGAAAGGTAGGGAAGGGAAAAAAAGCCCAATATAGGAGCGGATGCCCACTCATGTCGCAGTCAGTGAAACCTTTGAACTTCACTACTTTCATATATGAGAGCATGTGAACATAGAAATTGCCCAAAAATGTGACTGCTAATTCATTTCTTCAGCTGAAAGGATAGGTTATATAGAAAACCCTCAAATAGAGTTTACAAGGTCAGGGATAGTATCCAGTGAATTGAATCAATAGCACAATCATTGTTTTCAGTCTTCTTCCAAGAACTGAAAGTCTTAAGCCAAGCTTTTGGTGTTAAACCAACAAAGTGAGACATAATATTGTCAAGAACCTCTAAAATATGTGGCTAAAAATGAAGTCATCTGGAAAGACCTGAAATATTTTATTAATAGTTGGTTGAACAGCTTACAGGATTAATCTTTTTGGTTTTAAAGTGGATCATTTTTATTACAAAGCTATAACCTGCACTAATGAATTGAGCTATGCTCATTTATGAAGGAGTGATAAGTCTCCAAAGCTTTCTGCCTTCGCCACTGAGAGTAAAATTAAACTTTGTAAAGAAAACAATTGTTCTAATTCTTATTAAACCAGAAGAGAATAAAGTTATTTCTCGGAGCAGAAATTATAGGAACCAAAGAGTGAGACACTTACTGAAGTTGTGACAGTAGATTTTAAAATACCCCAAAGACTGGATTACTGTAATTCCCACTTAGTGAAGTTTACACAAAGGCTTCCTGGCCAGTTGCAACAGACTTATAAGTGTGTTTGTTTATGGGTTTGAATAATGTATTGTTTGTGTTGTTGTTAAATTGATTTTTTAGAAAGTGTTATTTAAAGTCTATAAAGGACACTGCATTTTGTATTGACTTCAGTTGCTTTCGTTTATCTCTCCTTTAAGGTTTTATTTTTAAAAAATAAAAAACCCCTACATATGAATGTATTGTTTAATATCATACTTCTATATTGTCCACAGGGCCATTGGCTTTCCTCACATATAAAGCCTTGATGGGAATGGCCATTTCTTGATATTGAGAAAACCCTATCCTCTTGCCCCATCCACCTGGATATCAACATCCTTAGCCTCTTGAAAGAGAAAGCCATTACCATTCAGGCCATAAAAGATTTTGGCAAAAATCAAGATATGTGTCCACAAACTAAGCTAGTATGATCTGCTCTAATTTTCTGACAGTGTTGGCCTGGTGGAGGATATGTCCATCAGCTCGATGTGGCTCATAAGAGAATCAATGAGGTGGGAAAACAAGCACTCCAGAACAGTTTGGGTTTTTACATTCCACACCCAGAAATCACTTACTTGAACTACTCTGACATGATGGAGTCAACTTTTCTGGCCTTAGCACTCTGCTATTTCTTGGTGATAAAATAGTATAAAAGCCATTTACTCTTATATGGTGGGGACACAACAGACACTAGCCTCCCATTCGTGGCAGGTGTTGGGGAAGAGGTATGATTTAGTGATCGGGGCAGCCCTAGGTGATTTTCAAGTGTAAGCAAACAGTACTCCCCCACCAATCACTGAAAAATAAAAGGTAGAAGGTAGAGGTGAATAAAGGCAAAGGTGACAGCAGCAAGGGACCTACAAGAGTCCTCCCTCTCTCTCTCTCTCTCTCTCTCTCTCTCTCTCTCTCTCTCTCTCTCTCTCCCCTGCCTTGCCTGCTAATCTACATCACCCTCTATATCTATTATATATCCGTCTGTGTGTAGAAATGTGCAGGCTCCGACTCTGGATTGTTGTGAGTTTTCCAGGCTGTACAGCCATGTTTGAGAAGCATTCTCTCCTGATGTTTCACCAGCATCTATGGCAGACATCCTCAGAGGTCATCATAACCTCTGAGAATACCTGCCATAGATGCAGGTGAAACGTCAGGAGACAATGCTTCTGGAACATGGCCATACGGCTTGGAAAACTCATAACCACCCAGTGATTCCTGCCATGAAAGCCTTCGACAATACAGGCTCCGATTTGTTTGTTGACCAATAACAAACCCAAACGACTATGGATCTGGACTAAACTAGGCACAAATACTCAATATGCCAAAATTTGACACTGGAGGGGATTTGTGGAAAACAGACATTGGCATTTGGAAATTGCAGTTGAGTGGATTTATAGTTCACCAGGCATCAAAGAGCATTCTGAACTGCACCAAAATTGAATTGAACCAAACTTGGTATATAGGAGTTCCATGACCATTAGAAAATACTGGAGGGGGTTTGGGGAAAATAGACCCTGGCATTGGGAATTGCAGTTGTGTGGATTTATAGTTCACCAGGCATCAAAGAGCATTCTGAACTGCACCAAAAATTGAACTGAACCAAACTTGGCATACAGGACTTCTATGACCAATAGAAAATACTGGAGGAGTTTGGGGAAGGCATGTAAAATAGAATTGATTTGCTGTACCTTCAATCGCTTCAGTTATTTATTTAAAACTTTTGCACCCCAACCTTCTCACCTCCATAGAGGGGCTCAGACTGGCTTACAGCAAGATTCAATGCCATACAAATTTAAAACATTTTACAACAACAGATTAAAATACATAAAAAGTAAAATACATAAAAACCAAATCGCCACTAAAAACAAAATCAACTCGATCTATAAACGTTGTCACTCATTTCAACTATAATCAATCTCAGCCTATTCTGGGAATGCTTTGTTCCAAAGCCAGATCTTCACCAGCCTCCTGAAGGGCAAAAGGAAGGGGGTTTATTTTCCTCAGAGAGGCTACTTGTAACACTGGTATTGTCTCTTTTTTATATCTTGGAAATGTTACTTTTTGGATTAAAATTCCCAGCATCCACACAGAGTTGTAACTCAAGGTTGACTTGCATCAACAAATTGATCCTTGAGTTTTCCATAGGTTTCTAAGAACCCCTGATTTCCTCCAACCCCCTCCAATAATTTCTGTCAGTTTTCAACCAAAACAAATGGTTGCAAAAATTATTTCCAGAAGTGTGTGCATGGCATTTCAGAAATATTGAACACAACAAAATTGCATGACGAATCCTGAAATATCACTTCCATGGTTGAAATCTTAAACTCGATCCTTGGGAGTATCTCTATCTTTGCTCTGTCTAGAATGGACAAGAGAATACCAGAATCCTGATTTGTGAGGAAGCACAATTCATTCTTTGAGTTCTGATGGCCAAAACTTGAAGTCACAAAGTCTTCCTCTGGAAGCCAAATGGTTTGGAGGTGCTTGGAACTCCCCTGAGTTACTCAGCCTTCCGATATGCTGAGCCTTCTGCTTGAATTCCAAGGATTATCAGACTTTGTATTGAAAGATGGCCTAACCAAAGGCCTGGTCTGGCAAACCTTCTAAACACGTACTCTCAGGAGAAGTCCTGAAAAGCTCTGGGATGTAAAATGGCTTGCTCCCCAGATCCCTCGAAAAAGGGGCGGAACAAGCTCAACTGGGCTCTGCAAACGATGATTGGCAGGTGCCAAGAATCAATCAATGCAACCAAACCTTTTGCGAAACCGTGCAGGTTGCAAAGACACAATTCAACAATGCAAACCCTTTAGAACTCAAGTTTTTCCATGCAGGTGGCGCTCACCACGCCATCACATCATGTTCAATGACATTCACAGCTCGTGCGGCCAGGTGATATCTTCTTGCACAAACTGCCTGTTTCATTAAACTATGCGAACCAGCATCTAATCACCTTTCCATCTGGTGCGCATTCTAAACATATGTTGCATGGTAATCACAGACTTCATGCTTTCAACCTGTAGGACACAGAACACCTTCTTCTGCTGGTTGCAGCCATTTTGCACTGCCAGATGCACGGACGCTGCCTGGTGGTCACTCGTGCAATTCCTTTATCAGGGAAGAATATATGAGCGTGGAAGCAAACTTGAAGACGTCCCCTTCACATTGCTGTAAGTTTTATATGTGCACGTTCGCAAAAAGCTTTACCATGATTTTTTTGAAATCGGGGCATTCTTTTGTAATAAACCTGTAAATGCCCTTGTTGCCCATTCAGAAGCAGCCCTGCAGCGCCTCACATCCTGCTTTGCAGCAGCTGCAGAGCTGTTTGGGCTGGAACTCAGCCTGAAGAAAACGGAAGTCCTCTACCAGCCCACACCACAGGAAGAACACCATCATCCCCACGTCAGCATAGGCAAATCTGTGCTTAAGTCTGTTCAGCAGTTCACCTACCTGGGAAGCATCATCTCTTCAGATGCCAAGATTGACAAAGAGATAGATCATAGATTAGCAAAGGCATATAGTGCATTCAGAAGGCTTCACAAAAGAGTCTGGAGCAACAAGCACCTGAGGCAAAGCACCAAAATCAGTGTGTACAGAGATATCGTACTGTCTATTCTCCTCTATGGGTCTGAAACATGAATCACCTATCGCCAACACCTACGACTCCTCAAACGCTTTCATAATCCTAAATATACACTGGACCGACTATGTGACAAATGTTGCTGTCCTTGAGCAAGCAGGGATCACCAGTATTGAGGCCATGCTATTGAAAACTCAACTGTGCTGGGCAGGGCACGTCTGTAGGATGGAGGACCACCGCCTCCGAAAGATTCTACTCTATGGTGAACTTGCCACGGGTCAGCGCAAGAGAGGCACCCCAAAAAAAAGAGATATAAGGACTCCCTGAAACAACATCTCAGGCTTGGCCAGATTGATCACCAACAATGGTCCACCCTGGCCTCACATCGAGAGGCATGGAGATTCACTATCCATAATGATGCGACCTCTTTCGAGAAGACACGCCGAATGGGTCTCCAAGCGAAACGATAACGCAGAAAGAACCGCAACTTGGAAACAACATCACCCAAGGAGACTTTCTGCTGTGCTTTCTGCAACTGAACTTGCCTATGTCAGATTGGCCTTTTCAGTCATCAACGCGCTTGTAAAAAGCGTGGGATGAGTCCTTCCTAAGAATCTTCGTTCGCAAAGTAATGCCGAGAGTATTTTGCTAAATTTGAACTTTATAGTCAGTAATACTACAATCATTTGAAATCCTCTGAACAGATATATCAGTATATGGCACTTAAACTAAATCAAATAATGTGATGTTCAAAATGTTAAACATGTAAGTTAAATAGACCAAAGAAGATTTGACAGTATAAGAATCAGTTAAGCAAATGAAGAGCTAAATCCCACTCAAGAGTGGACTCAGTGAATCAATTACGGCATAATAAGTCGGTACTGATGTAAGTTCATTTATTCAGTAGTTCTACTTTAGTTCCTACAGTACTAACAACTGGATATAGACCATTTTATATAAAGGATACAAGGGAAAATGTAATATTATACTAGTATTCAAACAATTAAAGTTGTTAATATTTTAGGAGGCGGAAAAACATTATGTAAAGTTCAACTTTCCCTACAGCACTTTTATATTAAAAGAAAATAAACTGTACCTTATTTGCAAATCTTCTCCACAGTTCTGTACCATTTGAATTTGATGGCCTGAAAACAAGCAATACATAGGTTTTTAAGTATTTTGTTTATATTTTATGCATAATTTTACACACACACACAGATTCACACATCTGCTTGTCCCCATTCATTATTACAATGTATTATTATCAACTTTTCCTCCAACTCCTAGAGGCATAGTGGGTTGTAAAAATATTTTTTTTTAAAAAAAAACTGAAAAATGTCCTGGCACATATTGTACACTCTTTAATAAGACAAATAATAAGGAGATAAAGCTTGAGGCTTTTCTTCAGAAAGTTTGCATTTTCCGAGGAAGAATTTGTCAATTAAGAATCCAGACAACTAATGCAAGATTAATGTATCAGACACATAGATGTACAGAACATGACTAAAATCCTCCAGGGCTTTTACTTCCATACAAATCTCATAGGACAAAATGTGTTCACATCTGCAGTTCCCACATTTGCATTTCTCCAATATCATTTAGTGATATTAAAAATGGAATTTACATCTAGATTGCATTTGTATCTCCGGTCACTGTTACACAAAAACAAACAGAAGTACATAAAACAAGGAAAATCCATAGCCTTGGGATCAATAATAAAGCTAAGCTCTGGAAGCACTCAAGACTGATTCATATTTGCAGTCACACCCATTTAATAGTACAAGGGGAAACTGAAAGACACTGAAAATTATTGTCTCTGAATAGAGCCAAGAGTTCAGTCCATGGTTTGTAATGTAAAATAGTTGCCATGTTTGCATGAATGGCTAGTCCTAAGCGTGTCAGCTTGGTGCATCAGCTGAAACTGTTGTAGATGAGTCTATGAGCAATGATGAAGAGGTGGAGGTGGATGCAAGAAGAGCAAAAAGGATTACTCGTGAGGAGGGGTCAGATGGGGAAAAGGAAAGGAAAGGAAATGTATTATCTGTTTTTATATTGTTCGGGCATCAAATTGTGCCGCTTTGTAAACCGCCATGAGCCGCCCTTGGGCTGAGAATGGCGATATAGAAATGTAGTAAATAAATAAATAAATAAACAAATTAATTAATGCTGCAGCAGAATGATGAGTCCACTTTATACTGGCTATGTAGACAGTAGACACAGCATAAGTCTGCCAAAGAGTGCTTGCGTCTCCTCAAAGACATAGCAATTATACTGGTATCAAATTGCATTAATTCTACAGTATAGATTCACCCTGGAATGTAGTGACTGATGGAAAATACTCACATGAATCTGTAATTAGTAGGAGTTTGAACCCAGTCCTACCTGACCCTCTATTATTTTATTTATTTATTTATTTATTATTGAGGCTTCTATGCCGCCGACTCCCGGGGGCTCGCGGCGGCTCACAAAGCCAGAGGCATAAAACAGGATTAAAACATAAACAATTAAAAACATAAAACAATTGAGCAATTAAACAATTAAACAATTAAAACAATAGCAGGACAGGGCCTACTACAAGCGGAGCAGCAACAGGTGCCAGCGCAGTACCCAAAGTACACGGGCCTACTCTCCAAAGGCCTGCCTGTACAGATGGGTTTTACAGGCCCGCCTAAATGGGAGTAGATCTCTCAGGGCCCTAGTTTCAGCCGGGAGGGCGTTCCACAACGTAGGGGCTATGACGGAAAACGCCCTCCGGCGGGTGGATGTCAGGTGTGCCGACTTTGCAGATGGTATTTCCAGGAGGTTGGCATCCTCTGACCGTAGTGATCTCGCTGGGCAATAAGGAGTGAGGCGGTCCCTCAGATACGCTGGCCCCAGGCTGTACAAGGCCTTAAAGGTAAGAACCAACACTTTGAAGGCGATCCGGTGCTCAATAGGAAGCCAGTGCAGATCCTGCAAAACAGGTGTTATTCGGCAACCTGCTGGCGTGCCAGACAGGAGCCGGGCGGCAGTGTACTGCACCAGCTTGAGCTTCCGGATCGACGACAGAGGAAGGCCAACGTAGAGCGCGTTACAGTAATCTAGCCTAGAGATGACCGTGGCTTGGATCACCGTGGCCAGGTCGTTCCGGGAGAGGTAGGGGGCCAGCCTCCTTGCCTGGCGGAGGTGGAAAAAAGCAGCCTTGCTGACCATGGAGACCTGGGCCTCCATGGTCAGCTGGGAGTCCAAATGGACCCCTAGGCTCTTCACAGACGGCGCTGGGCACAGCGCCGCACCGTCCAGGGTCGGAAGCCGGGCACCCACCCCGCCCGGGTGACCCAGCCACAAGATCTCCGTCTTCGCCGGATTCACCCTCAACCTACTGGCTCGCAGCCATCCAGTGACGGCTTCGAGGCAACGCTGGAAATTATCGGGGATGGATTCTGGCCTGCCCTCCATCCTCAGAATGAGCTGGGTGTCATCAGCATACTGGTGACAGACCAGCCCATAACTCCGCACCAGCTGTGCAAGCGGCTGCATGTAGATGTTAAATAACAGAGGGGGAGAGAATGGCCCCCTGGGGACCCCCACAGACTAGAGGGGAGCCCCGGAGATCACCCGCCCCTCCTCACACGCTGAGACCGCTGGCGGAGGAAGGAGGTCAGCCATTAAGGACAGTCCCCTCACTCCAGTCATGGCCAGGCGGTGGATCAATAGATTGTGGTCGACCGTGTCAAACGCTGCCGTGAGGTCCAATAACACGAGCAGCGCAGACCCGCCTTGGTCGAGCTGGCAGCGGAGTTGGTCTGTGATGGAGACCAGAACCGTCTCCGTCCCGTGCCCCGAACGGAAGCCGGACTGGAAGGGGTCTAGCCACGTTGCATCATCTAAGAAGGACTGCAATTGCTCCATTACTGCCCTCTCAACTACCTTGCCCAGGTACGAAAGATTCGACACTGGGCGGTAGTTGGAGGGAACCGCAGGGTCCAATGACGGTTTCTTCAGTAATGGAGCTACCACCGCCTCTTTCAAGCACTCTGGAAAGACTCCTTGCTCAAGGGAGCTGTTTATGATATTCAACAGAGGCCCACGTAACCCCTCCAGGCAAGATCTAACAAGCCAGGAGGGGCACGGGTCGAGGGAGCAGGTGGTGGGACGGGCTGCAGCCACTATCTTATCAACAGCGTCTGCGTCCAGTGGCCGAAACCGGTCGGTGGGCCCGGCGGAGGGCCACGGAGTCTCGAGCTCTCTTACTGTATCAACTGTGGCCGGAAGGTCCGGCGGAGGCTCAGTATCTTGTCTGTGAAGAAACTCTGAAAAGCACCAGCAGTGAGGGCCTGATCACTATTTTTTGGGACGGTAGGGACCGTCGTCAAAGACCGAATTACCTTAAACAATTGGGCCAGGCGTGAGTTAGCAGAGACGCTATCAGGGCGGAAAAGTACACATTTTTGGCCGCCTTGACAGCATGCTCATAAGACTCTTTAATTAGCTTATAAGCTGATACTGAGGCTCCGTCACGGAGTTTCCTCCACTCGTGCTCTAGCCGTCTCCTCGAAAATCCCGCTTCATGGCCCTCAGATCCCCTGTATACCATGGGGGACCGATGATTGCGGGGTCGGAGAGGACGCCTGGGGGAAGGGGCAATCTCGTCGAGAGCTCTAGCTAACGAGGTGTTCCAGGCCTGGACTAGCTCATCGACTGAGACGCTGATAGACTCCAGATCCCTCAGAGCATTGAGGAACCTTTCGGGTTCCATAAGTCTCTTTGGGCGAACAAAAATCTGTTTGTGGCGCCCTTGCATGGGGGGTGGTTGCTCACCCGGATCCTTAGAGCACAGTGGTCCGACCATGGAACCTCTATTACGGAGGCTAGGTCCACTTGAACCCCCGCGCTGAACACCAAGTCGAGAGTGTGCCCGGCCGAGTGTGTGGGTCCCGAGCTACAAAGGGAGAGGCCTAATGTCGCCATGGTCGAGATTAGGTCCGCAGCTGCAGATGGAACAGAGGCTGCGTCGGCGTGGACATTGAAGTCACCCAGAACAATAAGTCTGGGAAACCTCAATGCCCACTCCGACACAGTCTCGAGCAACCGCGCCAGGCTCTCTGCTGGTGCGCTAGGCGCACGGTACACCAGCAGAATCGCCAGGCTCTCCGGGAACTCCCACACCAGGCCGACACTCTCTAATCCCGAGGTGACCAGCGCAGGGATCGCTCTAAGGTGTAATCCGTCACGGGAGAGTATTGCCACCCCACCCCCCGTCCCTCGTTCCTATTCTGGTGCGTGGCAACATAACCAGGGGGACCACTTCCTGGAGGCAGATGGAATCGCTCTCCTGGAGCCAGGTCTCAGTGATACAGAGTAGGTCCGCTTTGAGGTCTTCACAAAACTCCCTGACGATGGCAGTCTTGTTCCGGATGGAACGGGCGTTAACCAGCACCAGAGTGGAAGGGGAAAGCTGGATGTCTATCAACAACGTGTCTGGGGATAGGATGCAGGTCAGAACCGGGCCGAGTCCATCTTTGACTCGGTCCGGTTCTCGCAGTTAAGTTCGCATTTGGCCTGCGCCTACCGTACTCACCCCGCCCCGAGATCACTGGGATGCTCAACGGACCTGGATGGCAGGAGTCGGCTGGGAGTTCAGCTTCCAGCACACCCCGTGAAAAGGGGTGGCCTGCAGGGAATCCTGATTGTTTACCACCGATTCTACTGGCAGCCCCTCAACCCCAGACCCCCCAGACACCTGGGAATTCCCGGGGAGGGGCATCAGAGTCCGTTTGTCAGCCGAATATCCATGTCCCTGATGGGACCCCGAGGGCAGCCTGTCCAACCATCTGCTGGGGTGGCCATTCCGCCCTTTAAGTGTGCCCTTGGTACCGCCAGCCGGAGCCAGTTCGGGATCAAATCTGGGTGGTTCTCCTTCCGGCTGAAACCCACCCCACAAAAGGTCCGTGAACGAAAGGGTCTCCTCTGGGTCTTGCCGGCCTTCCCTCTCCTCCGAGGGCCTTGTCCTGGGCTGCCGGATGGCGGGCCGTGGGTGGTTGGTGAGTTCCGTGCTGGTAAGAGGGGGCCAGGACCATGGGGGGCCATGCTCGTAAAGTGGTGGTCGTTCCGGCGGCGGCCGGCTCCTGCTTGCAGGTTAGCAATGTTCTCCCCTCTATCCCACGAGGGGGGTCTCCGAGCATCTGGCAATGGGCTAGCAGGAATTGGCCCAGTGCTGGCCGGAGCAGTGGACAGAGGCGGAGAGGAGGCCAGGAGTTGGAGTCCCAGGACTGAACCTCCAACATTAGTAGTTTCCACATGCCCTGGGTTGTTGGTAGCCACGGGGGCTCTGGACTGGGCAGTCTTAGGGGGCAGTGGCTGATGTGGTAGTCCAGCAGCTCGGCCACGCCTCATCCTAATCCGTCTTCGTCTAGTTTGGCCTAGTCGGTTCTTCTTCGTCCTCTTTTGGCTCTATGTGCTGCTTGACATGGTTTAAAAATGAGAATAAATGTGATGTGATTTTTTTTTTCTATTATGGTGCTGCAGTGCATATTTGTGAGACAAAAACAGTATAACTGAAATACATGACATAACAATGATTTCACATTCTTGGAACTGAATCATATTAATGAGTCTGAAGTAACCACTGACTCTACATAATATATTTGCGATAATTCAGATTAGCTATTTTGCAAATACTAAGTCAGATCATAATAAAAAGAGATCCATTTCCCTCTTCAGTTTCTAAGGGTTGAATTGTATGCTCGGAATTCTTGATCTTTCAAGTTGATGACTGGATATTTCAACATCCCTCAGCAATGAAAACAGCAATGTCCTATTAATCTTTTGCCTTGCTAAACGAGTTGGGAAATGGCCTGCTACTTGAAAAGAACCACTAATCTAACAATAAATTAACAAGAGGAGGCTTATATTCTGTTATATTTCTGTGTTCTTTAAAAACAAATAGCTCATTTGAATGTTGTAGTTGCTTCTTTTCATATTAACATTCTGCCACCTTGACTTTCGGAGTCAAGGTAAAATGCTGCCATATTTTCTCCTCACATTGCAGCAGGCAATTGTTCATGATCTTTCCATGTATTTGTGAAGTTACAAGTGAATGGGAAATTGTATCTAATCTCTATTTATTGTGTCCTTGAATGCAAGATCTTTTGATACCATTGACCATGGTATCCTTCTGGACTGGCTCTCTGGGATGGGATTTGGGAGCATTGCATTGCAGTGGCTGTGCTAATGGACCTAATGTTGGTTCTGGGGCATGCCTGCTTGGACCCCTAGCCATTGGCTTATGGGATCCCATATGGCTCTATTTTAACCCCCCCCCCCATGCTTTTCAGTTCTGGGTGAGGTCATCCAGAGTTTTAGAGTTTGGTGTCATCTGTATGCAGATGACGCACAACTTTATTACTCATTTCCACCTCAGTCCAAGGAAGCTCCCCGAGTCCTGGACTGGTGCCTCACAGCTGTGATGGGCTGGATGGGCTAACAAACTGAAACGTAATACTAACAAGACAGATGTCCTCTTGGTCCGTCATGAGGCTGATCAGGGTATATGGTGGCAAAATGTGTTTGATGGGTTACACTCCCCTGAGGTCACAGGTCCACAGCTTGTGGGTTCTCCTGGACTCAGTACTGACACTTGACACAAGAGGACTCCAAGGATGGAACCCTGCAGCACTCCACTCATCACTTCTTTCCAGGATGAAGAAGTGTTCATCTTCTGGATTTGTTCACTTAACCAATTACATATCTACCTAACAGTAATTTCACCTAGCCCACATTTGACTAGTTTGTTTGCCAGAAGGTCATTTGAGATGTGGGGGCCTTCTCAGAGGCTTTACTGAGATCCAGATATGCTACATCCATGGTGTTCCCTGCATTTACCCAGCTTGTAACTATATCGAAAAAAAGGGATCAATTAGTCTGGCATAACTTGTTTTTGATAAATCTATGTTGACTATTAGCGATGATAGCATTAATTTCTAAGTGTTTGTAGACCACTTCCTTAATGATCTTTTCCAGAATCTTTCCTGGTATCGACATGAGGCAAAATCACATGAGGACCTGTGACTTAAATATTGTAGAAAATACAGGATTTTTTTTCAACTCACCACCACACTAGAATGTGCACGTGCCAGATCAGTGGGTACTTCGGATGTGCACACAGAGATTTGCATTCTGAGGAGCCGATTTCACCTTGCAATGTGATTTACATTATAGCATCCTGATGCCCATTTCAGACTATTTTTGACAGTGCTTAATGCTTACGTCAACTGAAAGCCCTCTGGAATTCCTTTACTCAAGTATTTCAACAAGTGCAAATTTTACTGATGTTTCAATTCCAGGCTGAGAACAACTTCTTTAGTACAGCAGTTATGCATTGTTTGCAACCACTGCAATCATTCCAATTGCTGATTGTTTTTAGTTTATCTGATGTGCTGTATTTTTCTTGCTACACTTTATGCACACAATACATAAAATAATGGAAAGGCAATCATAAAGGGCATGGAACTAAATAAAAATAAATAAGGTTACAATATTCAAATGAAAATGTGAAAGCACAGACAATAACAAGAATTATAGGTTGGATCCTTAAATAGATTGATTTTAGGAAATTGATGGAATTTATGTTTCTTGTTTCCACCTATATTTTTATTTACCAGCAACCGCTAGAAAACTTCTTTGAAGAATCAGAGAGGTTCTTGATTATTATGAGAAAAGAAGGTGGGAAACCGGTGGGGAGAATAGTAAATTGTCCTTTTGTTTTATCTATACATTAATATATCTTAGAATTCAGTCTGACAAGATATTCTTTTATCTCTCCCAGAATTTCCTCATTCCTCAAGCTATAGAAAGTGTTTATGGAGAAAAGGCTTCTATGGCTGTAATAGGATTTTGGAATGGAACAGGATGAAATATTGAACATTCAATTATACCCTTTCCTCCCAGTGCAAACCAGGAGGAGAGCAATTTACCTCCCTCCCACGAGGAAAGAGGAGGGCCTGAACGTCAGCCCAACACTCCCGCACATTAACAGTATTGACTTTGGTTGCCCATTGGAACCGGGTAGGAATTTTGCCCCCTTCACCCTATGTTTCGGGTGAGGGGGGTTTTTTTGCCTACCCCTTTACTGTTTAGGGGATAGATGAGGTAGTGAATTTTCATAAATAGGCCTTAGCAGAAAATAACTAGGGAAATCCCATACTTGGTGTGCACCTAAGGCACCCCCTTCAGGGGTGAAGGCCATTAAGTTAAACACTCACTTTAAAGTTCAAGTTGATGGGTGAGGTAAAGTTAAATGGCCCTGGAATGGGAAGAGGCTGATCTCAATATCTTGAGAAGAGACTTCTCACTCATTTCCCTTAATGGGTTTCCCTGGTTGGATAATTAGGCAATCCAGGTGTTTCGCCCATAAATTACTTATATTAAACCAGATAGGGATGCTACCTGGCTTGGATACACCATATTCCTGACACCACACCCTTTGAGTTAAGTTAAGGAAAGTTAAATAGGTAACATTTTAATAAAAGTTACTCAAATTGAACCAAATGAAATGTTGTGTTGTCTTTTTATTTCAGGGATGGGCAGGCAAATGAACTTCTTAGGTCAATTTTAACTCAGAAATGTCTCTTATAAATTGCTCAAGTCATCTATTGATATGCAGTCCATTGAAGTTATAGTTTATTTTTACTTTTATTAAATTATAATTATATATTATATTTACATTGTTTATAAGCTTACAATCCATACTTGCTTTTTTCTTTTCAATAGTCATACTTCAAGAAAAAGTAAAACCCAATATTTGGTTTATAGCCAGGATATTACTGTCATATATGACAACAAGCTTCAATCAGGAAAACACAGAATGGAAACAAACAAAAATACCTTGTGAAAACAACAAGCACACTGAACAAATTGAGCAAAGCCAAGCTAAGTTCAAATAGTTTAATTAGGCTTTGTTTAATTTGTCTAGGCTGCATTGATGCCAACAATAAAACTAAATAAATGCATTAAGTGCAGATAATCCAATTAAGCAAATTTCAGCATTGTCAAAACAAGACGAATGAACTAAACATCCATTTCTGAGCATGGAGTTATGAGTATGTACTTAGCATGTTGAAATGCTATCTGTAATAATCTCTGGCATTACTTTCCGAATAAAGATTCTTAGGAAGGACTCATCCCATGCTTTATACAAGCGCGTTGATGACTAAGGAGGTTGGATGTGTCCTTCGAGTCTGTGCAATGGATTTTTCTGGTGGAGCGCAGCGTGCACAGAACTGGCCTCACCCTTTAAACCCAAGATTCGTCTGTCGGGGCCTAGCACGCTTAGTACGGTGGCAACGAGGTCCTCAGGTCGTAGGTTTGATTTGAGTTTCCTTCTCTAGATGGTTGACCTTAGAGGGTTAGACAAGCACCATCTGCCCAGGTTTGAAATTAGAGTTTTCCTTCTCTTAGGAAGGTTGCCAAAAGGCTAGAGAACCCATCCTACCCACTGATACTCTTTGTCAGACCCTTCTGTAATAATAATAATAATAATAATAATAATAATAATAAATGTGGTCCGCGCTCTGGTTACATCCCGAATAGACTACTGCAATGCTCTCTATGTGGGGTTGCCTCTGAAGACTGCTTGGAAGCTGCAACTAGTCCAACGTTCAGCAGCCAGGTTACTAACAGGAGCAGGGCACAGGGAGCATACAACTCCCTTGCTGAGCCAGCTCCACTAGCTGCCAATTAGCTTCCGGGCACAATTCAAAGTGCTGGTTTTAACCTACAAAACCCTATATGGTTCTGGCCCAGTTTACCTGTCCGAACGGATTCTCCCCTACAAACCATCAAGAACATTAAGATCCTCTGGAGAGGCCCTGCTCTCGGTCCCACCGGCTTCTCAAGCGCGGCTGGTGGGGACGAGGGACAGGGCCTTCTCTGTGGTCACCCCTTGGCTGTGTAACTCTCTCCCAAGTGATGCTAGATCTGCCCCCTCTCTGTTGTCCTTTAGGAGGCTGGTGAAGACCTGGATGTCGAACCAAGCCTTCTAATTAACTAACTAACTAATTTTATTATTTATGAGTCGCCCTCCACAAATGTGCTCCAGGCAACTTACACAGTTAGGCATCTACAATACTAAAATATTAAAATTTTAAAATATTAAAATGTTAAAATATGGGAATAGACAGGTTCCAGGTCACTGATTCCGAGAATAGGCTGAGATTGGCTATTGTCTGAATGTATGACCATGTTTACAGATTGAGTGGAATTGTTTTTAATGGTGATGTGGTTTTATGCTGGGTTTTTATGTATTTTAATATGTTGTTGTAGTTGTTTTTAAATTGTATAGCATTGAATTTTTGCTGTTATGCCGGTCTGAGTCCTTCGATAGAGGTGAAAAGGTCGGGGTACAAAAGTTTTAAATAAATAAATATAATAATAATCACAACAACAACAACAGTGATAATAGCACTCTTCCTCTTTTGAGAGGAGATCTACTTCTGGAATTGTACAGGGAAATTATTCAGTATGTAAAAATGTGATCAGAAGACAAACACATTTGATTTTCTAAACACTGCTGCAATGAGCTGAGCTGACTGTCTCATTTGAAGTCTTAAAGATAAAGCATAACAATATGTATAAAATGTAAGAGCCAGAATACTGGTGAAAAGGTCCATAGAAAGTGAGAAGATGCTATGCCAGATGCAAATGGACCTTAGCCACTGGGAGCAACTTCCAGTATTCCTCACCATTGTTTAGAAGAGATGTTCCCATTTCTACCATGAATCTGTAGACTGGACTCTGGAGAATCTTGTCACTGCTCCAGGGATAGTGTGTCATATCACAGGAGCAAGCTATTCATCTTTACAGTACTTTCAGGTCTAATTCTAGTCTCATCAATACCACAGACAGAAGAGGTAATAAAAATATTAGTTACGGTATCATGGGAGGCATCTTATAGAAAAATTGTGGGAAAACTCTCTTCCCTGAAGTCATGCATGCTCTATATATTTTTGTTATCCCTGAGATATTTTTCTGAATTTGAACTGACAACCCTGAAATAAGTTCTCCTTCTAACTGGAAAAGAAAAAGTATTCATATAAATGAAGTGTACCATGTTTCAGGAAAAAGAGACAAGGGAATATAAAGGAGATAGATACACGAAGAAAAGCTATGGAAATATTTTACATCTCTCTATAGGAGGAATTTGTTTTGATTTTGAACATGACAAGTAACGTGTTTAAGGCAATGTAAATCTGATGCTTCTGAGATCCCTTTTTTTCAGGGACAGGAAACTATGAGAAGTCTAAAATCTTTAAATGTATTCAGAACTTGACTTTTTCATTTGCGAATTTGAGCACAGAATAAACACAGGCCTAAATTCCTTGCTATGCTCAGCTAGAGTTGACTCATTGATTTAGTGGAACTTCTCTGTTTTTTTCACCATTCAAGAACTAATTAAATTGACCCACTCTAGTTGGGACTATCCAGTTTGACAGTATCTGGAATGTATCTGTATTACATAATTATAACAGTTCAATATCACAATAACAATTATGGCACTATTTATAGAATTAAAGGATTTGTATTTTGCTGAGATACTAAGAATTCTCTTAAAGAGAGTTCTAATGCTAATGCTTATCTATAGAGAAATCCAAATACTTAACTGAATGGCAAATTGCAAAGTGTTACTGGCAACTTATCTCGATTCAATTCAAAGGAGCTTCTTCTATAGCAATAAATAAATATTTCCCATCAGATATGTCTGAATATGGATTCCATCCCTATAAAGTGCAGCAATGTATTTTATCTCTGACATTTATTGAATTGCTCAAGGTAATCATTATTCTGTTTGCTTCAAGTAGTGAACAACAGCTAGAGAAAAGGAAGTTAACTTCAGCTTAACTTTGTTTTCCAGTGGCATTTTCTGCTTTCACAAGAGATCATCTCCAAACCAAACAGTAAGCTGTCTGTGTTGGATCCTTTTCCCTCAATCCTTCCTTCCTTCTTGTGAAGACAATGACCACCATCTTGGGTCCTGCTGCATCTCCTCATCTTGTTTTAAATTTTTTATTTTTTATTTTGTTTTTATTTTATTCATTTTATTTTACTTTATTTTGTGTTTTATATTATTATTTACACCCTTTCTTTTCTTTTTCCCCCAGGTTAAAATGTTTTATTAGTTTCAAACAATTTTCACCCTCCCTTTCTTTTGTCTAAGTCTTGCTGTGTTTAAAATAATTCTATAAAATTATTTAATATAATATAATATATTATAATGTCAATATATTGTATTATCTTATAGTATAATAATGGTAATGTAATAATAATAATAATAATAGTATGATTACGGTATGGTGTGTTGTATATGCATTTGGTATTGGTGGTGTTGTAATGTAACACAGTATAATACTGCCAATGATAATGTGATATAATAATTATATTGTGATATTATAATTTGTATATTTGTATTACATGCAATATTGCTAACAACATTGTGATATGTTGTAGTGCAATATGATGTGTAGTGCTGATGTTGTGCTATGACAGTAATGTTATTTGTTGTTTTTTCAGTTTGCTGCAAGCCACTCCGGCAATATTGTTATATATACATTGTAAACCACTCTGGCAGTATTGTTGTTTGCTGTAAGCCACTCTGAGTCCCCTTCGGGGTTGAGAAGGGCTGTCAGTGCCGCTTGGCCCGTTTGTTGCCCTAACGGACCAAACCCCGCGCGCCATCAGATAAGAGCAGCATCTGGCGGGCTTTGAACTGGAACCGCCCTTTGAAGTGCCAGGCACCTTTCCTGAACTTTGATATGCGGAGAGCCGGATGGTCAAGCCGGAGGAAGGAGGGGCCCAGCAGGGGGGCGGGCCAGGGAGGGTTTTGAAGAGACTGTTGCGCGGGAAGAAGTTAGTCTATCTTTGCTTGCCCTGGATTAAGGACCTATTAAACTACTTATCCTTCAGCACCGTTTGGAGTGAGCGTGGTTTATCAGACACCCCTTGCCGGAGCTTACAAGGGCAGCATATAAAAATAGTAAATAAATAAATAAATAACAGTTTGAAAATCAAGTGTGATAGTGTGCCATTTACAACTAATTGTGACCCTAGGAGATTATCTTGACACAGTTCTTTAGGAAAGATTTGCCCTTGCCTTCCAATAAGGTGTTTCTTTTGTGTTTTCCCACCACAACAGAGAAGCAAATGTGGGGAAGCCCCAAGAGCCACTGGAGAGAGAGCAGATGCTATTTGCTTCTTGCTGGCTTACCCGAGTATGTCCTCAGGTTCTTCAGAGTCCACACAAAGCACCCAACCTCTTTGCCCTCCCAGGCGCAGCAGGGAAACCCTCAAAAAGCCACAGGAGACAGAGAAAGCAAACATGGCCATTGCTTTCATCAGGCTCTCCTGGCATCGACTAATCTCTTGGGCTCTTAAAACTTAGTCTAGGCTGCAAGAATTAACAAGCCCCTTTGCTATTTCTGCCATGGTGAGAAAGCCCCAAAAGAGCCAGCAGAGATTATACAAAAGCTCAATTGCTCCCTTTAGGCTCTCCCAGTATGGGCAAAGCTCTCAGTTTCTTGAAGCTTAGTCTCCGCTGAGGGAGACCCAAAGAAGCATCTAGTCCTCTGCTTTCTCCACTGTAGTGAGGAAGTAAAAAGAGAGATGCCGCTAACACAATTTCTTAAAAACAGGAATTACAAAGATGGTGCCATAATGAACAGAGGTACCATATTGGTTTGTGTATGTCAACCCAGGAATTTTGTGTCAATGTTTTAAAAATATTATAGTTATACAAGCGCATATACAGTATATTATTGGAGTATTCCTGGATAATCTGTGGATAGGAATTAATTAACAAATATTTTAGGTACAAATAATATACCAATTTCATAAATCAAACTGTTATTTGAGAAAAGTTGGTCACTATTAGAAATATTGTATTTTGAAAAGCCAAAAAGAGTACTGATTACTTCAAATCACTAATGGTTGGGTTGACTCACATTTTGAAGCTTCCCCCTCTGGGTTTGTCTCCCTTCTCCTCTCCTCTCCCTGAGTTTCCATATTTTCCTCTTAGATCCACCAGATGCTCCAATCCCTACCACTTCTTCTAAGGAGCTCTTGATGGAGTTAGCAAGACAGAAATGAGAAGATGGCACTGGCTACTAGGCCTGTTTTCAAATGGCGGATACATCTGAAATTTGGATGTAATTCAGATGTTTTTGACTTTTGAAGCGATTACAAAGAGAGTTAAGGAAACAGGAAGTGGATTTGCCATTTCGAAGTCTCTGTCGCCATATTCGGATAGGACTCATATGTCATTTCCGCCCTTCCCTATTTTCGTCCCATTGCGTTTAAAATGTTTTAAATATTTATTAATGTGTTAAATGTGTTCAATATTTTGTACCAGTGTGCCTAGTTTTGTCTGTAGTAGTGGTGAAAAACAGAGGGGAAGAGAATCCCCTACGTTTGGATTGTCCCTTCTGCAGGTTTACGCGCATTGTGCAATCGCGGATGGCATTAACGAAGCCTTCCAAATTTCAGAAGTACATCCGAATCAATTTTGAAAAAACTGCTGAAAACTTCCGAAGTCTATCAGATACGAGGCGGCAGCGCCCCCTACATCCGAAGTGAGTTTTGAAGCCGTTTTTTCCATGATAAAACAAACCTACTGGCTACAGGAGACACAGTATCAAAAGTCATTTTAACAAAATGCCCCAACATCCTACATTTTTGGTCAAATAGAAATTCGAGCTCCAAAAAAATGGACATGCCTTTAAAAAGGAGACATATGTTAACCATTGTCAACATCAAATTACTTTTTATAAAAACTCACAAGGCATATGTCTCATTAGATGATATAGTTATCAAGGAAGAAATATTGAATTAACCTTCAAAGTTGACAAGTACATTAATATCTTATATGGCTAATCATTTTTCCTAAGCATTAATTTAATGACCGATCAATACTGAATTAAACAATAGGAACTGTCTGAGCAAATGACAATTTACTACTGCTTGTAGGCATTTCCACATTTTGATTTTATGTTGTATTTCAGAAATTGTATTAATCTGCAACAGTATGATGTGACCAATCATTTTCTAAAGTATTTCTGTATTCCAAACACCATTTTCCAGACTACTATATCTAGACAGTAGACACTATAGCTTATTTTTCACAAAACCAAAATTATTATTATTTCTTGCTTTAAGATACAATTATTTCTTGCTTTAAGATGAAAATTCATTCCATAAACATATTTATTCATCCTTTGTTTTTCTTACTGCATACAAAGACTTTGTTCCAATGTAAACAAAAATGCCTTGGGCAACGGTATTCTGTTAAAAATCAATAAACATATATTCCTGATTGTTCTTTTGATTTTCCAATTACAAGATTATGCAATTAAATCTTGATAAATTTACAGGTGAAATCCATTTTTCCACCAAAGAACCAGCTATTTTGAATTAACTGAGGCACTCCTCTACCAAAAACAGTTTCTAAACTGCAGCTATTACATAAATACTAGCCAGAAAAATGACTGGAAAACACCCACAATTATTGTCTGATTTATAAGTCTTGTAACCCTGTTGCAAAGTCTTTTCCTATTCAGTTTTTGAAAGGATTTTGTGGGTCAGTTTATCAACTGATTACATCTTCATAATTTTACATATGGGTAAAATATATGAATTTAGAGCAAATAGCACAATTTTGTTTGCTCTGCTGTAGCAGGCTTTCTCTCAGAGGAAATATCTGTATTCTATAGAAAAGGAGGATGGCCAATTTAACATAATATTATCTAATATTTACTATATTAAAAATAGCATAGTTCACACACATATGTGTGTGTAAGTGTGTTTAAGTCACCTGTCAACTAATGGCAACTCCATGGATTTCATAGTGTTCTTAGGACCCATCTACACTGCCATTATAATGCAGATTAAATGGCATTATATGGTCAGTGAATACTCAATTTAATTGGATTATATTACCATATAATGCTGTTCAATCTGCATTATAATAAGAGTGCAAATGTGGCCAATTGGAAAAATGCTAAAAAGGAGTTTGCCATGAAATATAGCCTACCAAACTACAAAAGATTGTGTATTGTATTTAATCTGATAAATATTTTGCCAATTAATCTATGCACACCATTAACTCACACCATTAATAGATTGTGTAAAAAGTTTTATTAATTGGGTGGCATTTGTATTGCCTATTGTGTTCTCCCTCATAAAAGATAATAAACTTATTTATTTATTTATTATTTGAACTTGTATGCCGCCACTCCCCGAGGGCTTGGAGCGGCTCACAATCACATAAAACATAATACAATCAAAACCAGCATTTAAAATTGGCAAAATAGTTATACAATTTAGCAGTGAAATGCTAACCGAAAGGGATGAGTCTTACAGGCCTTGCGGAATGATGGTAGGTCTTGCAAGGCCCGGACTTCACTTGGAAGAGTATTCCAAATTGATGGTCCTACCGCAGAAAAGGCTCTGTGCCGGGTGGACGGCAAGCGAATAGATTTTATGCTAGGTACCTTGAGGAGGTTCAGTTGTTCAGAGCGGAGTGATCTCTGGGGTTGATAGGGGATAGGACGGTCCCTCAGATACAACGGCCCCAGACCATGTAAGGCCTTGAATGTTAACACCATCACCTTGAAAGTGATCCAGTGCTCAACCGGAAGCCAATAGAGCTGCAAACTGATGGGAGTTATGTGACCTCTCACCAGAATTCCAGTAAGAAGTCGCGCAGCAGCATTCTGGACAACCTTGAGTTTCCGGATCAGAGACAAAAGCAGGCCAATGTAAGGGGCGTTACAGTAGTCCAGTCTCGAGATGACCGTGGCTTGGATCACCATGGCCAGGTCGTCTCTGGATAAGTAGGGAGCCAGCCGCCTAGCCTGCCACAGATGGAAGAAAGCGGTTTTGCTGACGCCGGAAATTTGAGCTTCCATCGTCAGCAAAAGGGCTAAGGTTCTGTCCCGTGTTCAGCCCCCCCCCCACCGCCGCCGTGGCCTAGCAATGGGGGCGGGGTGGATGGACGGGGGACAATCGAAGATGGCGGGCGGCCTTGAAGACGCCGAGGCTGGAGGACTGGAAGCCCGGGAGGAGTCTTCAGCGGAAGGCTCCAGGTCACCCCAGGAGGCGGAGACAACGTCGGAGTAAGAACTGCTGCCAAGAGCTGACTTCCGGCCCCACTGAGGAGCACTGGAAGTCCTCCCAGCCTAGCCAATCTAGGAGCAGACCAGCTATCGCCCTCTAGCCCTTGGGACTTGACCTCCCTGGATAAACCACACAGCAGCTGAGGTACAACGGGTTTTATTGAGAATAAAAGGTATAGGAAAGTGTTTGGAGGCAATTCTATAAGGCCTCCAAATAGCAGCAATTAACAGGAGTCCGCGGAAAGTATATAATCCCGCAGCAACAGGAATCCAAGCGGATGGGTTCAAGAAACAAGCCGGATGCAAAGGAAAGTCTCTTAAAGGTTCCCAGCCGGTTTAAGATGGCAAGGAGGGTTTTCTTGGAAGCAATAAAGTTCAGTAGCTTGTAGAGTCTTTGCAGGAACAACACAGGAACGTGGCACTGGGGCAGGATCAAGTCAGCCCGCAGCTGGCTGGCACAGGCTTCCAGAAGGCCCGATGCGGCCTCTCTCACAGAAGCATCCTTCAAACGCGAAGTTGGTACAAGATACCCCCAATGGGCATCTCTGGGCAGTTATAGTGTCCAGTGGCTTTGATCTAAATGCGTCGAGTGTCAAAGTTCCATGATTGATGACTGTCTATATGTTTAGCTACCTCAGTCTCTCTGGAATGCACAACTTGTTAGCAGCTCGCAGCTGGTGAAGGGGAGCCGGACTTGAAGCATCTCCGAGGGGCTCCGCTTATCAGGGTAGGCTCGTTTGAATAACCTTGACCTATCCATGTTGTGTATTCGGTACCTGTTTCACACGGGAAAGACGAAGAGGCCCAGAGGGAAGCTCTGGAGTGAAACAAGCTGGCTTGGAAAGTTCTCTGCAGCCGGCATGGCTGAAGTCTTGCTCAAGCAAAACTGATGCCTGAGGCCCTTGAGGTGTGACACCGGTGACCCATAGAGCATTCTGCAGGACTTTCAGAACCCAAAGGAGCACTGGGTCCGCAACCGGACCTCCGGATTGGGAGAACACTAGGACCTTCAAACCCAGGTCGCTTAAGAGGTACTATACCAGGACCTTTTGGAATTCCATCTACAGGTGCCGAGAACAGTCCTTAACGAGCTTCCAGCCCTGGAATGACATTCCGGCGACTAGGAGACCTGTGCCAGAGTCTATGGACCCGGAGGCTAGGGACTAACATCTTCCCCCTTGGCTAAGGACTCTTTATGACTTGCTGGATCCCCCAAAACTTCCTCCTTTTGATGGTCGAGTTAAGACCACCTTTAGCTCGACTCCCTGATAGCTTACTCACAATGGATATAGCCATTGCTCTCTCCTCTCTCTGTCTTTAACTGTAGATATCCCCACCTTTTCCCCCTTTCCCACCTTTCCCCCTTTTATGGTATTGCATTGTTCTGTACTTTTTGTGTTTATTATTCATCGAACTATGTAAACTGCTCCGAGCCTTCGGGGAGTGGTGGTATAGAAGTTTGAAATAATAAATAAATAACCCCAAGGCTCTTTACAGAAGATGATGGGCATAGTGCCTCGCCATCCAGGGTAGGCAGCTGGACCGCCCCACCCACTGGACGCCCCAGCCACAGTATCTCCGTCATCTCACCATGACCTTTATGTCAGGAAGAAGCTGGTGGATCCAGTGCCACCAAGGTGGTGGATCTCTTCTAGGTTTTAGTGCTTTCATAGATAGAATTTAGCAACTTATTTAATATTTCATAGATAGAATTTAGCATAGATAGAATTAAGCAACTTATTTCATAGATAGAATTTAGCAACTTATTTAATATTTATTTATTATTCAAATTTGTATGCCGCTACTCCCCGAGGGCTCGGAGCGGCTCACAACATCCAGTAAAACACATCATAATACAGAAAATTTAGCAATTTCTTAAAAACAAAGTTAAGATTCAAAGGCCAGCCAGAACAGATGGGTCTTACAGGCCCTGCAGAACGCCGACAAGTCTCGTAGGGCCCAAACTTCATTAGGCAAAGTGTTCCAGAGCGACGGTGCCACAATAGAGAAGGCCCTGCACCTCGTAGATGTTAGGCGGATGGCCTTGAAGCTGGGTACTTCCAATAGATTTAGGTCTTCAGAGCAAAGTGATCTCTGGGGTTGGTAGGGGGAGAGACGGTCCTTCAGATACACTGGCCCTGGACCATGCAAGGCCTTGAAGTTTAACTTGATAACTCCTTTAAAGTTCAAATTAAAACTTGGAGCCAAATCCATAGTTATATTCTAACAAATATGCACATTAGCTTTGTTGGCACATTCTTGCTATACCTACCATGGAAAACATATCTGAATATTTTTTAAACAATATACAATTCACTTTCCATATACATAGATTTCATAATGATAACAATAAACTTTTATTTATACTCTGCCACCATCTCCTGTAGGAACTCGGGGAAACTTACACATAGCACACAATGGTGCCACACAACATATAAAATATGGCATATCTATTTTAAAATCAATAACACATTTAAAACCAGACATATAAAATTAGCAAGAGCAATAGAGTCAATCAAATTGAGATGTGAGATGGAATTTTAATGGGAGGGAGGAAGAGGGTCAATGGTTCTAGGGTTGAATACTGTTTTAAGTGGAATGATTGTAGATGTGTTGAGGGATTGTATTTTAATGCCTTAATGTTTTAATGGGTTGTGGGGTTTGGGGTTTTACGCTGTTGATGTGGCATCGAATTGTGCCGTGCTGTAAGCCGCTCTGAGTCCCCCCTCGGGGGTTGAGAAGAGCGGGGTAAAATCCTGAAATAATAAATAAATAATATGGCAATAGTCATTGATTAAAAGATCCATACAATTGGTGTGTGCATGGGTGATACACCTCCTTCCAGAAAACCCAAGGAGACACGAACACAAGTAGATTGGAGTAAAAATTGGCCACAACTCATTTATTGATAGCAAGATCAGGAATCGGGCAACCCGTTGCTGTCCAATGTTGCTACATGTTTGGGTGCCACTGGCACAAAACCAGACAACGTAAACTTGGCACCGTAGGGCCCACAGGCATTATCCCCCCTTCTGCCAAGGGGCGATAAACCAGCCAGATCCAGGGCCCATGCCACACTCCAAACACAGAGTTGTGACAAGTTAAACAACAAGCTAACACAAATAAGCTAACATGACAGGTAGACAGAATTCTCCAAAACAAACTAGCATGCAGGGTTGGTGGGATGGAAAAGCTGGAGCAGGCCCAGTGCCTGATGGTAGGCCTTGGGCAGCCTTAAGTAAGCTGCCCGTGCGGAAGCAAGAGGCTGGCCCGAGACACACTAGCAATGGGGCGGGGCCAGCCCAACATTGGCCAGGAGGCCCACAGTGGCGGGAAACTTTCACGCCACCCAGGGGGCTTCTAGGAAGAAGAAGCCCTCTGGGTGAAATGGCAGTGAGGACACCTTGCGCTACAACATGCTCGGCCCAGTAAGTCAGGCCAAGCCATCAATTTAGCCTTTCCCCACTAATCATCAGGGATAAACTCTCCATGGCTTGAGAATATTACCCTACAAAACCAAAATCGGGGGGACACCTTAATTTTGTGATTGTACATAAAATATTCCATTTTGCTATACCATTGTATATAATGGGATGATCACCACAGATTTTGGGTATCCGCTTTGTTGTGGGTGTATCCTGGAACCAAATCTTAGTAAATACCAAGGACATACTGTACTAGGGATGGGTGAAAACAGTAATGGAGTAATGTATTTTAAAAATAAATTTTATTAAAGGGCCCTTTACATTTATTAAATATTAAATTCGATCACAAAGAAGAAGAATTTCTGAATGTGACGCAGCTGGCTGGGTGTCAGCTGCATAAGATCTTTACTGACCAGAAGGCCATGAGTTCGAGGTCTGTCTGGGTCAAGGTGGGCTCTCGACCTATTGTGTAGCCTGTTGTTGACCTTTGCAACCAGAAAGACAGTTGCATCTGTCAAGTAGGAAATTAAGGTACAACTTAGTGGGGAGGCTAAATATAACTGATTTACGAGGCCATAAAAAAGATCTCCAGAAAACAAGCTGAGGAATGAAGGAGTGCGACAGCTCCCCCTGGTGGCCAGATGTCTGTCTTGTGTGTTTGTGTGTCTAAATGTAATGTGTACATTGTAATCCGCCCTGAGTCCCCTGTGGGGTGAGAAGGGCGAAATAGAAATGAAGTAAATAAATAATAAATAAATATTTAAACCATTAAGAAATAAGAATACTGAACCTTTAAAACCTATTGTGTTGCAAGGAGGTGGGTGGGAAGGTCAGAGTAAAAAAAGGACTACAGATAATCTATTAATGAAGTATTTCACGAAGAGTGAACTATCTAACCATTTTGACAGAACTATCACTTATGCATTTTGTAAGTTACAATCAACCTACCAAGTAAGTTCAGAAGATATGTATTTGACTACCATCCTAACTTCAGTGATGTTTTTCTAACTTCATTGCTTGCCATTGCAAACTGGGAAATCTGAGCTTGGAAGAAGTTCAGGTTTCCAGCCTGCCATGAGGTGGCTGACCTTTGTCCCAGTTCTCTGGGACCTTTGCCCTAGTTACTGAAGGACATGCTGAGTCAGTCTGGGAGTGATGTAACTTCCAGGTGCCTCCAGGGGAAGTGAGGTAACCTCTTCTGGACTTGGACATTGGACAATGAACTGTTAATGCTGACTCAGAGACTAATGAGGTCACATCCCTTGGGACTATGGGATTTGCTGATTCACCTGGATATGGTGCAACCCTGCCTGGACATTGCATGGGCAAGGGGAGGGGTGTTTGGGTATAAAAGGTGTGTTTGGGTGGCGGGACGATGCTTTAGCTTTACAAGTGTTGTACCTGCAATAAAATCGTGTTGGACCGTGCTTCTATCTACGCGTGATCCTTACCGAAGTTGGAGCGTCATTACAGAAGCTAAAGCCCCATTCAACTTTCCCAGCAATGGAGAGGTTGGCTTGGAAGGAAGAGGAGTATATCGATATGTGGAATATTGCTCCTGAAGAGGTCCGGAGAACCATGGATTGGGAGTGGACTACCATTGACCAAGTGGGGTTCCCGGACGAGTCCAGGGAAGTGACGGCGTGTGGTGCGTCAGCCCAGATGGACGAGCTCCGAGAAGCGGAGAGATTGTGGGACGCTCAGGTGAGCGCTTTGAGAGGAATGAGGCAGCGAGGCCCCATTCAGGCGGGTGTCCGGATGGCCGGAGGAACCAGAGAAGCTGTGCTGAAAGAAGGGCCAGCTCAGGTGGATCCAGTGGAGTGCAGGACCAGAGAAGCTGAGGGGAAGAGTGCCACAGCTCAGGTGGACCTGGCGGAGTGTGGTAGTGAGACCACGGAACCTGAACCGCTATCGGAATTGGCGGTGATGAGGTGTAGAATGGATGCGATGGAGCATACCATGAGAAGGATGTCCCAGGCTATGCCCAGGAGAGAGCCAAGGGATTCGGCGTGGAGTGCCCCGGGAGGAGGAGACTTCACTTTTTATTCGTGGATGGATGGCGAACCGTCAGCAGCTGGACGTCCTAGATCTCCCATGGGAGTGTGGGCGGATGGTGGTCATCTGGCGTCAGAGGAGGTGAATCCGGTCCCGGTGAGCCGGCCCCTGCAGTCGGCAGGGATGGGAAGGGGAGTCTCAAGGCTGGGGGGCCCTCAGGGGAGGAGAGTGCAATCTCAAGAGTTTGGAGGACGATTGAAGAAAGAACCTCTGAGGGTGGAATTTGAAGGGGAAGCTTGCAAGGTGGCTTTCTTTATCGCCGCAGTGAGAGATCATATGGAGGACTACGGTCATCTTTACCCCAGCGATGGTAGCAGAGTTCGAGCCATTGGAGGAGTGTTTAAAGGAAGGGCCGCTGAATGGTATGTGCAGTGCCATGACCGGAGAGATCCATGTTTAACATCGGTCCGGGCCTTCTTGCAAGCTATTAGAAACCGCTTCCGTGATCCTCTGGAGAGGATAAAAGCGAAAGAAGTGCTGCGAAGTCTATCCCAGGGATCCCGTTCGGTCACTGAATATGCAGAGGAATTTATGGGATTGGCCGGAAAAGTTGCAGAATGGTCCCAGGCAACATTGCTTGAACTATTTAAAGATGGCCTGCGGAAGGAGATTTTAGAGTGGTGTCTGCATCGCGGAGATCCAGGTGACGTTGATGGTTGGATCCAGTTGGCTGGCAGCGTGGAGGGGATCTTAGCCCAAGTGCAGCGACGACGGTTCCAGTCGACGAGATCCAGGGTGTCGGGACGCGGTTTTGCTGAGGGCCGATTCCGGGGAGGAGAGCCTCGTCGTGGCGGCGGTGATAGCAGAGCCAGTGCTATGAAGAAACCAGTGATGGGACGTGGCCTTTGTTTCATCTGTTCCCAGCCGGGCCATTTTGCGTCCCAGTGCCGGCAGAAGCCGGTGCAGGATCCTATCTGTTCGGATCCATCTAAAGTAGCATCTGCTAGGGCGGCTTTTGTGGACAATACTGATTCGAAAAGTGTTGGGGTGAGTCCCCCAAGTGTACAATGCACCCTGGGTTTATTTAAAGGGGAGGAAATTATTGAGAAGACAGCATTGGTTGACTGTGGGTGTTCGGAGAATATCATGTCCCCTAAGTTAGTAGATGATTTGGGGGGGGGGCATGAAAACTTTGGATACATCTGTTACTTTTACTCAGTTAGACGGGTCATCTATTAAGGGTGGGCCGTTTTCTTTGGGCACTAAAGATTTAAAAGGTCGGGTGGGACCTTGGGAGGGGGGTATTGATTTTGTAGTGGCCCCCATTAAAGGACATGAGGTGGTATTAGGACTGCCTTGGTTAGAGCAAGTCAATCCCAAAATTGATTGGAAGTCTGGGAAGGTGCAATGTGAGCCTAATGTGGGGAAAGGGGTTCTGGACGAGGTACAGGGGGTGCCTGTGGAATATTGGGATTATGCAGATGTGTTTAA
Organism: Anolis apletophallus; assembly: GCA_030556195.1. Taxonomy (NCBI): domain Eukaryota; kingdom Metazoa; phylum Chordata; class Lepidosauria; order Squamata; family Anolidae; genus Anolis; species Anolis apletophallus. Next base: position 122,530,791 of record JARBWK010000010.1, read on the forward strand.
CCCTATATTGGCCCAAAGTCTTCCCCCTTTCCGAAATGTACAGTGTAGTATAGAGGTTAAAGAGGGGCTATCATGCCTAAACCGAAAATATATGCCATGACTGTGCAGGAGAAGGTGGCTCTGAGGGAGCAGATTGATGGGTATTTAGAGAAGGGGTTTATTCAAAGGTCTGAGTCTCCTATTGCAGCACCAGTTTTGTTTCGGGAGAAAAAGGATGGGAGGTTGCGATTATGCATCGATTATCGGGGGTTGAACGCTATTAGCACTACGAATTGTTATCCCTTGCCCTTGATTAAGGACTTATTGGGCCAGCTAGGGGCGGTAGATTTTTCACCAAATTGGACTTGATAGATGCGTTCCATATGGTGCGGGTGAAAAAAAGTGATCAATGGAAGACTGCTTTCTCTTGCCCTCGGGCTGTACGAATGGACCGTGATGCCATTTGGTTTGGCCGGAGCTCCAGGTATTTTCATGCAGCTTATAAATGAGGTGCTACACCCCCTTTTATATAGGGGAGTTTTTGTGTATTTGGATGATATAGTGATTGTGACGCGTACTAGAGAAGAGCATGTTCAGTTGGTTCGAGAGGTGTTAGAGAGGTTAAGACAGGCTAGTTTGTATGTGAAGTTAAGTAAGTGTGAGTTTGGGAAGAGTCAGATTGATTTTTTGGGGTATCGGATTAGTGAGAATGGAGTGGCCATGGATCCGGCTAAAGTAGAGGATGTGTTGAGCTGGGAGGCTCCGCAAACCCGGAGGCAATTGCAGGCGTTCTTGGGACTGGCAAATTTTTATCGTACCTTTATACCTGGGTTCTCAGCTATAACTCTCCCACTTACGGAGTTGTTAAAAACTAAGGGGAAGGGGGAGTCAAAGAAGACCAAGTCCCCGGGGGCGAAATTAAGTTGGACTAAGGAGTGTCAAGAAGCGTTTGATAGATTAAAGAGAGCTTTTACCCAAAGTCCTCTACTAGTGCATCCAGATGTAGATAAGCCTTTTGTGGTATAATGTGATGCTTCCGCTTGGGCATATGGAGGGGCGCTGATGCAGAAGGATGAACAGGGAAATTTGAGACCGTGTGCATATTTCTCAAAGAAGTTTGGGGATCTGGAAAGGAAGTGGCCCGTTTGGGAGAAAGAGGCTTTTGCTGTGAGGTGTGCGTTGCAAACGTGGCGTCAGTTTCTGGAGGGGGCGGCTTTTCCTTTGTGGTGTTAACGGATCACCAGAACCTCCAGTATTTGAAGAACCCTCAGAAGCTATCTCCCAAATTGGTGAGATGGGCTCAGTACTTTGCCCGGTTTAACTTTTCATTGCAGCACATAAAGGGGAGTGAGAATGTGGTGGCAGATGCATTGTCCCGGTATCCTGATGTGGGGGAAAATTGTTTGGAGAAAGCGGAGGAGGTGTTTACAAGAGAGCATTGGGGATTAGCAGTGCAGACAAGGTCTCAGGTAAAGAGAGAGGTGAAAAAAAAAGGAGTGGTAGATGAGTGGTGTTTGGAGTTACAGAAGGGTTACGAAGGTGATGCGTGGTTGCAAGATCATAGGGGTGAATGCAAGATGTTGAATGGTTTATGGGTTATGGGGAATAAGGTGTATGTTCCTCGAGGTGTGCGGAGGAAGGTTTTGCAGCTTAATCACGATCATAAGTCTGCTGGTCATTGGGGAGTGACGAAAACGCTTTTGGCTATAAAGAAACGGTATTGGTGGCCAGGTATGAGAGCGGAGGTGAAGGAGTATGTGGAGCATTGTGAGGATTGTGCTAGAAATAAGGATCCTGCTGCTAGACCTCGAGGGTTGATCGAAGTGGTGGCCTCCCAGTGCGGCCGTGGACGCATGTCAGTACGGATTTCGTGGGGAGTTGCCATCCAGTCGGGGGTACAGATATATTTGGACGGTGCTGGATTTATTTTCGAAACAGGCCCATTTTGTCCCTTTGAAAGGGTTACCATCGGCAGAGAGGTTGGCTGAGTTATATGTGCAGCATGTGTATCGGTTGCACAGGTTCTCACCGATCGAGGGGTTCAGTTTACTGCCCGGTTTTGGGAGAGGTTTTTAGAGGTGCTGGGGGCTCAAAGGAAACTTACGACCGCTTATCATCCTTGCTGCAATGGGGGCGTGGAGAGAGCGCAAAAATCACTAGGAGGATATCTGCGGATATTTAGTAATAAGGAGCAGAATAACTGGTCAGACTTGTTGTCTTATGCTGAAATGGCATATAATAGCTCTGTGCATTCTTCCACGGGAAAGTCCCCTTTCGAGATAGTTTACGGCCAGGATGTGGCTCCTTTGCCCCAATTATTAGAGTTTGGTGGGGAGGAGAAGAGTGAGTGGAGGATGCGAGCACAGGACGATTGGAGGGAAGTAACTGAAGCTTTGGGGAAGGCGCAACGGGCGTACAAGCTGTTTGGGGATCGGCGGAGACAGGAAGGGGAGGAGTATGTAGAGGGTGATCTGGTATGGTTATCCACACAGAATTTGAAGTTGGGGTGCCCGTCTAAGTAGTTAAGCCCGAAGTATATTGGACCTTTCAGAGTGGAAAAGGCAGCCAATAAAGTCTCTTATACCCTCCTTTTGCCGAAGAGTTTAGGCAAGGTTCATCCTACATTCCACTGTAGTTTGTTGAAAAGGTATATGGGACCCCTTCCACCCAAAGACTGAATGGTGTTTGGTTTCTACAGGGGGAGGACGTGGTGGAGAAGGACGTTATGTCAGATCTGGGAAATCTGAGCTTGGAAGAAGTTCAGGTTTCCAGCCTGCCATGAGGTGGCTGACCTTTGTCCCAGTTCTCTGGGACCTTTGCTCTAGTTACTGAAGGACATGCTGAGTCAGTCTGGGAGTGATGTAACTTCCAGGTGCCTCCAGGGGAAGTGAGGTAACCTCTTCTGGACTTGGACATTGGACAATGAACTGTTAATGCTGACTCAGAGACTAATGAGGTCACATCCCTTGGGACTATGGGATTTGCTGATTCACCCGGATATGGTGCAACCCTGCCTGGACATTGCATGGGCAAGGGGAGGGGGGTTTGGGTATAAAAGGTGTGTTTGGGTGGCGGGACGGTACTTTAGCTTTACAAGTGTTGTACCTGCAATAAAATCGTGTTGGACCGTGCTTCTATCTACGCGTGATCCTTACCGAAGTTGGAGCGTCATTACACTAAAGCAAATGTACAAATAGAAACTGTATAAACTGTCTAAGAAACAATGGAGAAAAGCACAGATTTTTAAAAAGTTATGCACTCTTTTATCGAAATTGCAAACCACTTGTGTCTTTCTGCAGCCACTAGTTTTACACTATGTGCCTGTGTACCTAAGCAATAGTTAGGTATCACATGTAGCTGTTTAGCTCTACACTTTATATAGAATCCAACACCTTCACTCTATATACAGTTCATTTTGTAACAGCTGACTGATTGAAGAATAAGTGTTTAATGTATTTTGTCTATCCATCAAGTCAACAGGAAATGTGTGAATGAGTTATCTGGATTTCTGAGACCAGCACTTGCTTTGTAATTTCTCAGTGTGCAGACTCTGAAGATAGAGAAGGCATGACACCTACTTTCTCAAAGATTGTTTATAGAGAAATGGCTTTTTTAAAAAGAAAGAAAAAAACAAACCCTCCTCACAAAACTTCCTGGCCATTTCCAGTTCCCTTGTCTGGTGGTAAAACAAAGTATTTCACTTCTTTGCTATTCAGTTCTTGTCTCATTCCAGCCTCTATATACGAGTGCGGGTCAATAAGTCTGTGACTTTTTAAATTTCCCGCCTCTTAAGTGAACAGGCAACACTGCTCCTGTCAACAGACATCTGTCAGTTGACTCATGTCAGCATTTGAACAAGCTGCATCGTTTAGTTTGTGTTTGACAGCCATTGATAGCAGACTACCGCGTGATTTGAGGAGAAAATGGAAAAAAGTGAATTTCGTGTGCTCATTAAGCATTATTTTTTGCAGAAAAAACCATCACTCAAACCAAGGCTAAGCTTGAGAAATACGAAGGGGACTCTGCACCATCAATTTCAATGGTAAAAGAGTGGTTTACTGAATTTCGTTGTGGCCATACAAGTACAGAAGATGCTGCACATTTTAAACGCCCAGTTGAGGTCTCTACACCCGAAATAAATGAATAATTCACGATATGGTGTTGGCTGATCGGAGATTGAAATGATCGCTTGGGTATCAGAAAGCTTTCTGCAAGATGGGTGCCATGTTTGCTCACAATCGACCACAATCGCAATCGTGTGACAATTTCGCAGGAGCGTTTGGCGTTGTTCAACCACAAGTTTTTGCGCTGTTTCATAACTGTGGGCGAAACGTGGATCCACCACAACACACTAGAGACCAAACAGCAGTCAAAACAGTGGGTCTTTTGGGGTGAATCGGCACCAAAGAAGGCCAAGGTGAATTTTTCAGCCAATAAAGTCATGGCAACCGTTGTTTGGGATGCACGCAGTATAATCCACATTGACTACCTTCAAAAGGGTAAAACAATCAATGGCGAATATTATGCCAAATTATTGGGTCTATTTAATGAGGATTTGAAAAAGACCCAACCGCATTTGGCCAATAAAAAGTTAATTTGTACCAGGACAATGCAAGGGTGCACACATGTGCAGTTGCCATGGCAACAATCCATGAATTGGGATACGAATTGCTCCCTCATCCACCGTATTCTCCGATTTAGCCCTGAGTGACTATTTCTTGTTTCCAAAGCTGAAGAAATGGCTCGGTGGAAAGAGATTTGACTCCAACAATGAAATCATCTCACAAACAAATACCTATTTTGATGGCCTCGACAAATCTTATTTTTTGGAAGGGATAAAAAATTGGATAAACGTTGGACAAAGCACATAGAGCTCAAAGGAGACTACGTTGAAAAATAAAATGATTTTTTAATCCAAAAACCTGTGTTTCATTTTTTAAAAGTCACAGACTTATTGACCCGCCCTTGTAGTTTACTTAACTTAAGTCCATTGAAGACTTATTTTGAGTGCATGCCATAGAGTATTCTGTTAGTCTCTTGGTTCTTGCATGCAACTTACCCACAGTATCTATTAATGGAGACTTTTCTGCTTCCTGGTTTTAGGACTGGGATGTCTTATCTTACACTTATAGGGCCGGGAGTTTAGCACAGCGATTAAAACAGCAGCTGTAGCTATAAGATCCGAACATGACAAGTTCGAATCCCGGGCTGACTTGGGTAAGTCAGCTGTAAGCCCTGCCCCTGTTGACCTAAGCAGTCGAAAGCAGCTAGCTGCAAGTAGAAAAATTAGGTACCGCATAAGCGGGGGAGGTATGTTAAAGGACTTTTTAACTTCAATAAATATTGAAGACGAGTATCGGAAAAGGATTCGGCTGGCTGGCATGCTCTTCGTCAAAGGAGGAGGAGGTAGCAAGGAGGACGGACCAACAGCGCCCCCCCCCCCTGATGAAACAGAGCAGCAACACCCAGCGAAGAATATAGCAACAGCACCCGGTTGGAAGCGAGGATGAACAAGGCTCAATCCAGAAGATCCTCCTGCTATATGTTGTTGTATGTCTCATACGTCAAAAATGGCAGGGATTGTCTGCTGTATGTGTTCTGTGATCCGCACTGAGTCCCCTTCGGGGTGAGAAGTGCGGAATATAAATAAAGTGTATTATTATCATTACTTTCTTAAGTAGATGAGACTTAAAAATCTCACACAATGGCAAGTATTGTAACAACTACAACTTTCTCATTAACAATTTGGAATATAAATAATATATGGTTTATCTATTTTGCTTTTTTTGTAGTGAACTTCTTTCAAACAGGTAAAATGAATAGATTTCTTAGACAATTAAATTATATCCCACAGAAAGAATCAATAATTGTGGATTGACTGCTTCATCATGCTGGGCTTTTTAAAGCATCTTAGGACACTTTCCCACCAGTCCAGCAATGGATGGGCATGTTGCCCATCACACAACACTGCTGGTCTTTCAGTGAAGGCCCTACCCACAACCGGAATCGAAGCATCCTAGGAAGCTTCCCTCCAAACGTGGAAGCCTCCCTTTGTTGTGCTGGCACCAGCATGGATCTGTGCCACTTCGGCAATGCTTCCCCTGTGTGATGTGGGGCATCACTGTGAGAAACCAGTGCTTGAGAGTACAGAGTTGCTGATCATCTCTGAGGTTTCACCATGGATTAGGTCCTTACATTTATTTTCTTTTTTGATTTCTGTAGATAAAACATTGATATTTCAGTTTATTTTCATCTTTTTCTGACATTCAAGAGTGTGTTTTTAATAACTGAAATCATTAGTGATTTTAATATTTCCATTAAATAATCTCCATCTATTTTGTGTAATACAATTATTAATAATATTATTATTATTTATGTATGTATTATCATCATCATTATGTGTGCATGGTAGTAAGAACCTTTAGAAAGAAAAAATATTTGCAAGAGAATATTAACTATTTTGTCTTTTAGGATTAGTTTAAACGTAACAATTCTCCAACTGTATAATCATCCTCATTACTGCTACTTCTCATTATTTTAGGATTTTATATCAGTCCATTAAATTTTGTAGTTATTCATTGTAGTAATCATTTTAAACATTTATTTCAATATTAATTCTATTGTATTATAATGTTAATTAATAACTAAATGGCTATAATTTAGTAACTGAACTCAAAAGTCACCCCAGAATATCACTCAGGAAAGCAATTACATGGTAGGATGAAATTAGATCGGTAATGAAACTCCATGGTCATTTAGGCAAAAAATATTGCATGCAATGATTCTAATGGCTACTAATGCAATGATTCTAATGGCTACTAAGCAAAAACTGTGGGATCTATCAGCATATGTTTCGGGTAAGCCTAAACAGCAAGCAGCATAAACACGTGTACAAAAGAGAACTCTAATAAGCAGTTCTTATTGTGGCAGTACAGTATGAGTCATTTGTTTTTCGGAAACTGCCACAGACTCCTACTCTATGGTCACTCTTCTGCATGCAGAGTCTACACACACACACACACACACACACACACACACTGATTAGTTTGACAATTACAAACAAAGGCAGCAGATGTGACATATGTTTGAATGAGCAGTGAAAGTACTGATGAGATAAACATATGGAAATCTGTGAGAAATAAAGTGCTCCAATCACCTTACTTACATTTCTTTATTCAGATGTTATCATCACTGGCATAGGACAGCAGACACATTGAAACTGGATTATGGATAACTAAGTTAAACTTTGTCATCCTAAGATAGGTGAAGGTTTTCCCCTGACATTAAATCTAATCATGTCTGACTCTGGGGGCTGATGCTCATCTCCATTTCTAAGCCAAAGACCTGAGCTATCTGCAGACGCCTCGAAGGTCATGTGGCTGGCATGACTGCATAGAGTTGGCTGTTGGAGTTCAGCCTCACCCTGGGATTGTGGGACTTGATGTGGGCTCTGATGATGGGCAAACTCTTGAGAAATCCAAAATTCTCATCATATGCAAGGAGAGAAACCTATTTTCTCCACTTCTCTCCACTGCTGGCACGGAATCCCCCAGAGCTCATTACATGATGCAGGACTAGCACCGGGAATGTGGTGCAGCTGGCTGGGAGTCAGCTGCATAAGATCTCTCATGAGTTCGAGGCCTGCCCAGGTCGGGGTGAGCTCTTGACCAATTGTATAGCTTGTTGTCTGTCTATATATGTTGTATATCTATGGTATTGAATGTTTGACTGTATATGTGCATTGTGATCAGCCCTGAGTCCCCTGCGGGGTGAGAAGGGCGGAATATAAATGATGTAAATAAATAAATAAATAAATGTGGTGATTATTTGTCTGTGAAAAATGGAGACAGTTGGGTAATGTAGATTTTGCAAAACAAGCTGACAGGGAGATGAGTTCTCATGAGAACCTGAGGCAGAGGGCTGCAGCTGATAACACATCTGGGAATGTTAATGAGGGGTTTCAAGGTTGGTGTTGCAGTTTTGAGAATTCAGCAATGAAAGAAGAAGGATGGGAAAGTGAAAGAGATTTAGTTCTGTTCTCTATATATTCTGAGCTTTCCCCCCAAGGCTTTCCCCGCAGATCGAGGCAACTTTGCAATCTCATGTTTCATGTACCTTGGAACTCTAGTTTTCCAGTCTTTTCATGGGTTCTTGTTTCATGGATTCTTAGTCTTGGATTTTGGCTTGCCTTTGTATGATTTACCTTGTTTCTTTGGGATCTAACTTTGGATTGTAGTCTTGGAATTTTCCTCTATGTTTGGATTGCTTTGACTGCATGTCATTGGAACTCTTTGCCTTCTTATTTTTACTGCATTTATTGGAACATTATTTACTTCAATAAAAGAACTGACTTTCAAGCTTCTGGTTTTGTGTGAGTGCATTCAGAGGGTCAATTTCCTGCCTGGGTGCAACATTGGCAGAAGATGGGGCTAACAGCAGAAGCTCATGCTGCTCCCTGGATTCATACCTGCAATCTTTCAATCAGCATGTTCAGCACCTCAGCGGTTTAACCCACTGCGCCATCTTGGGCACCCTAAGATAGTTATAATAAATGTAGGATAAATCAATTACCAAATAGTTTCATTTGTTCTGTGTTGCATTTGGGGATATCCTTGAGGATGATCCAGAGCTTTTGAATAGTGCAGAATGCACCTCCTAGAATATTAAAGGATACATGCATACAGATATGCCATGAGCTTGAGTAAAGATTGCATACTTTGAGAATAATAGGCATTTGTCAAGACAGACAGGTGATATGAGGTCTAACTTAAACCTAATCTCATTATCTATTTTCTTTACTGTCTACTAGTTCAAGAATATAATACACCAATACAGCACATCCCTGAATTTTCTACCAGAGGTCAAGGTGTCCTGAAGAAACAAATTCAAAGCAATGCATATTAGTTATTCACTTGTTCATCCTCCACTATGTTTTATGCTGTCATCTGCCAGCAATGCCCTTTTGTGTTCTATTTTTTTAAAAAAAAACTGAAGTAAGCTCTACTCAAAAGAACATGGATACAAAATCTGACATCAGCAAGGTTAATGTTTAAAAAGCAAGAAAATAGGCAAATCTCCCTGAATACGCTATTATGGACCTTAAAGTAGTCATCCTTGCAAAGACAGACTCCAATCTTTCTCTGTGTAGTTCCTCCAGGAAACAAACTAGTACCTTTTCAGCGGTATAAACTGTCTCTTCTTTAGAGAAGGCAAAGCAATTCAGTTCTGAATGAAACTGGAGCAATCTACTAGTTTCTTGTTGCAATATGAATCATTGACAATTTCGGATCTTGACTCATACATCCTTGGAAAGAAACCAGCATCATCAATGAAGGATTCATCCTCCCAATTTAACTTCATAGTAAACATTCACCTTGACACTTTTGCAGACCTAAGACATTAATAACACACTTTATTTTGTCGACATTTTTAATCAAATTGATTTCAATATATGTGACACTATGAATAAGACCTCAAATTTATTTATACACCACTTTATCTTTACTGCAGGAGACTCAGAGTGGCTTAACATAAAAGCATAAATATACGACTTAAAATATACCAATATATAATCATTAGAACATAATTAAATGTCATTGGTAATTTAAAAATTCAATTAAAAACCATAAAAACATATTCAAAACTAAACACCACAGCAGCCCCTGACCTGATCATTAAAAACCTTTTTCTTTAAAAGCCTGGCTGAAAAAAAGATTTTAGCCTGCCACCAGAAGGACAGCAGAGAGGGGATCATTCTGGCTTCCCTGGGAAGTGAGTTCCAGAGTCAAGGCGCAGCCACTGAGAAGGCCTACACTCTCGTTCCCACCAACCAAGCTTGAGATTGAGGTGGGACCAAGAGAAGGGGCCTCTCCTAAGGACTTCAGGGCCTAGGCAGATTCATACAAATGGATGCGGTTGGCTGAATAGCCCGGACCTGGACCATTTAGGGCTTTAAAGGTAACAGACCAGCAGCCAGTGGAACTGCTGTAACAAGGAGGTTGTCAACTCCCTGTATCTGATGTTCCATTTTGGACTGGCTGATCTTAGATTTTCAAGATAAAACACTTCTGGAGTTGTCTAGCACTGTCTTTGTCTGTGCAATAATCGTTCCTATAGAGTTCGTTATGGTGCCATCACTTTTGATTTTTAGAGGATCGCTACCATTTTTAACCCCATTAGTAATGTTCCATGTAAGTCTTTTGGTACCTACCTTCTCTCTCTCTCTGTCTCTCTTGATCAATATAGCTTAGCCCAGTGTTTCCCAACCGCTGTGCAACGGCACACTAGTGTGCCGTGAGCGATCATCAGGTGTGCTGTGGGAAATACCCTTTCTTCCCCCCTCTTCACTTAGTGGTGGCATGGAGGGCCTGGAGGAGGCCGCCTTTGAGGAGAAAGAGGCAGCGGAGGTGGGGCCGGGCCTGAGGCTGTACTTGCCGCTCCCACCTCCCTTGCCGCCACCTCCGCTGCTTCTCTCCCGGCGCTGAACACCTCTGCACCGCCACTCATCTTCCCCTCAGGGCAGCAGGCCTTGCCGCCAAAGCTGCCTTCTCCTCATGGATGGCGGGGGCAGAGGGGGGCCTCACCACCACCTCTACCATGAAGACAACTTAGATTGATGATTAAGACGACACGGAGGAGGATGGCGAGGCCAACGAGGCCGATGGGGGAGGCCTCACCAGCAGCGAGAGCGCCGAGAGTGGCGGCTTCTCCTCCTCAGAGCCTCGCAAGTGGGCCCAAGAGACAACTTCTTCGACGGGCTCCTCATTGTCTCATTGTCTCCTCATTGTCTCTAGGCTCGGCCCACTGTCCGCGCCTACTGGGGCATCCTTCTCCGGGAAGGAGGAGCGGAAGGAGAAGAGGCCGAGGAAGGAAGGGAAGGAGGAGAAGAAAAGGGGAAAGGAGAGGCCCCAGAGTCCATCTGCGTCCGAGGAGGCCTCTACAAGGTGGACGTGGCCAACAGAGTGCTACCCGTCTACTGGAACTGTAAGTCCAGGAAGACATAACCAGGAATGCATAATAATAATAACAACATTATTATTATTATTGTAGTTTCCTTGTGGAAATGTCATGGGGACCTTGTCAAAAGTCTGCTGGAAATGTAAGTCCAGATATACATAATAATAATAATAATAATAATAATAATAATGTAGCTTCTTTGTGGAAATGTCATAGGGACCTTGTCAAAAGTCTACCAATGATGGAATGGTGAACTATAACTCCCAGCAACTACAACTCCCAAATGATAAAATCAATTTTTTGACTGATGGTCCCTCCTTGGGTTAGTATTAATATGTTTTGTGGCCAAATTTGGCAGCAATTTGTCTGGTGGTTTTTGAGTTATGTTAATCCCACAAATGAACATTACAGTTTATATATACAGTATGTATATATACACAGAGAGAGGGGGGGAGGGTGAACATTAGGAAGAACGTCCTGACTGTGAGAGCTGTTCAGCAGTGGAACTCTCTGCCTCAGAGTGTGCTTCCATCTGGCTGCTCTCTTTCCAGCTGGCTTCCCTGAGAGAGACTGACAGCTGTTGAGCAAGACCTTCATGTGTGTCTTTCTGCCATTCCTGCCAGGATATCTATGTTGTGTTCATTGAAACAGACCCAGGTTTCACACTGAGTGTATAAATACATTTTAAAACATATTAACTATATGTATTACTGTGTTAGAGTGTCATTTTGTGTCATTTTGGTTGGCGGTGTGCCCCAAGATTTTGTAAATGTAAAAAATGTGCCATGGCTCAAAAAAGGTTGAAAAACACTGGCTTAGCCAACCAACTGACAAACTTATATAACCAAATATGTTTCAGTCTCCCAATATTTCCTCCATTGTGTCCTGCTGTAGATAATTTGCCTTTGGAATATTCAGAAAGGAGAACAACACATTGAAGCAGGTTTGGTACTTTTCCAAGCAAAAAGTACAGTCAGAGAGTGATGCTACTTGCGCGTCAACTCTGAAAAAGAGGGTTTTGGTGTCTGGAATCAATCAGGCACATGTTATGGAAGACTAACACCTTGATTAAATGCATTTTTAATACACCCTGTGCCCAATTTGATGATTCTTTAGGCTAGATGGGTGAGAACAGTGTAGTTTGAGTTATAAAAGTTGATGGAACTTCAATGCTAATACTAAGACACCATTGCGCATGACAGAGCCAGTCCGGCTCCACTGCTGGCAGGAAGCCCGGAACTAATGTTGCAAAGTTATAAGAACAAGAAGGCTCAGCATTGATAGTTTGCCCTGTGAGAAAAAGAATACCTAATAGATGGCTATTGTTCTCATTTTAGTGATGACAGTGAAATGATGTAAATGTTTTATGCAATGTTTATTGGATTATTGAAATGCCATGTAACAACAGTAATCACCAGCCAATTATGATTGTTTTAACCATGAAGAAGGGGTGGGTTTAACTGAATGGACTCCATTACTGGTATAAATGTCTTTGTATGAGAAGTGACGGGGTCTTTTGCCCCCCACCTGCAGCTGTGTTCTGCTGGCAAATACCCTCCAGCTGGTGAGAATAAATCCTTTTGATTTTCACCTATTTCACAGTTGCCGTGTCTTCTTCCTCACCCTTGCGCCCGCACGAATAAGCAGCTTGGTAAGATAAAATTGGTACTTGGAGTTCCTTAACTCCCAATTCTGCTTCATTTGGTGACCCCGACGTGATCTAAAAGGTATTAAGACGGGTCTGTGGTGAGGAAAAACAAACACGGTCCCCGTTGTGGACAGCCCCCGCTCCCAGGCTAAGTAAGGAGAGACGACCCAGGAGGGCTGGAAGGGGCCCCGCCTGTTTTTGACCACTTTTTGCACTGAGCCGGCCGCCTGGCTCGTCCCAAACGAAAAAGCCTGTGGACCCGGGAGAGACTGCAACTAAAGTTAAAGGTGAACTCAAAGCCCGAAGGAAGAGGCTGGCTGAGAAGCAGCCTCTTGAGAGCCGGCTAGTATAAAGTCCAGGGACATCCTAACACGGTGCCCAGCCAAAGAGGGCTAGCAAACTGGCATAAGCGCGCAGAGGAGTCGGAGGCGACGTCAGGTCCGATCGCCAAGAGCCGACGCAACTCAGTTGGTGACGTGGGAGGCGAGACGCGAATCCCAGGGTCTGCAGGATTTGGCAAGTATTAGTTTCTTTCAAGCACCTTAACACTGAGGGAACACACATTGGGGAGGGGGGAGAGCACTGAAGTGTGGGTTTGATCAGGCTAGAGAGACATGGGGAGTGCAGGATCAAAACAGGAGAAAGAGACCCCTTTGCAATGTGTGTTAGATAACTGGACAGGTTCTGCCTGTTGGCAGTGGAAGGACACCCCCCCAAGTAATGAAATCTTTTGAACTTAGCAATCTGTGCACAGAGGTTTGGCCGATCGTCCATGTGAATGGTTGGTCAAACACAGGGTCCTGGAATTTGAGAAAATAACAACTTGAATCCTATTGTTTTAAAATCCATCCAAATGAGCTGAGGGCGTTTGGGGAAGGGGGACAGGGCCCAAGGATTATGAAAGAAAGGGTGTTTGTGAACAGAAAGGCAGGGAGAAAGGCTCTGGTGTTATCGGCATTTCCCCTTTAAGGAGAAAACATCTCAGAGCAAACTCCAGCTTTAGCCCCCACCTTTGGAACAAGCCAGCAGCCTAGGTGACGCAGGCTATGAGGCAATCAGAGGAGGTCCCTGTTGCCCCAGCAACGCCAATCTCCCGGCAAGCCCAGAGCTCTTTCCTGTTCCCGAGGCTCCAATTTCAACTGCAATAGATTTCCCAGTGAATTCGAATTAGGGAGCCTGACAGATGCAGGTTCAAGCGGGACGTTTTCGTCTGCCAGAGCAGCGTCCCAGCCTGCACCACCTCCTCCGTTCCAATCCCCAACAATAGTGGCATGCCCGGTTTCCCCTCCAGAAAGGGACCTGCTTCGTGAAGAGCAGCCTGTTTACCAGGCCCCCCCCCCCTCTCCATGAAGATTAAGTCACCCCCTGGAGGAAGCAAGAGAGGCAGAGAGAGAAGCGAGATGGCCAACCCCTAATGCTGGCAGGATGATAGTGCATCCCCAAAAGCGGAGAGGGAGAAGAGGATAAGTGCCCCGAAGCAGCAGGGAGGTTGATTGCGTGACCCCCCCAGAGTGGAAAGGAGATCCTTTGAATCCACAAGAGCGATAGCGCGCTCACCGGATTTACACAGAAGACCCAGTGTAAGAAGAGTCGTTTCACCAATGAGAACTAGAAGTCAAACCAGGGGGCAGGAAGCAAGGGATGAAGACCAAAGGTGGAGAGAGGGGCATTAGCATGCCCTATAAGACAGATACCACTTCTGAATGTACACAACAGAGTCCAACAAGCTTTTCAAATAGTCCCGTTCTCAAATTCGGACATTTTTAATTGAAAACAGAATACCCCCCCATATTCTGAGCAACCTCGTGATAGGAGGGGTCCCACCTGGTGGGTCGGCAGACAGCTGTTAAAACGCCCTGTTCACTGTGGCAGAGAGAAGGTGCATTATCAATCAGGCCAGATTGATAGCTCAAGAGGGACATGGGCAGATGGAAGCTGTTGCATTTGGGAATGCCAGATTCCCATTGGAACATCAAGTGTTAATGGCCAGAGAAGAAGACAAGAAGGATAGAAAGAAGAAAGAGGGATACAGAGTTTTGGTGAGCATGTTTGAGAAAGGTCAGGAAGAGGAGGAATCAGTCGTGGCAGAGGAAGAGGAAGAGTAAACAATGAAGGACAGTTTAAATTGGGTCGAAACCAGTGTGCCCGTTTAAAAAGGGCCATTGGCAAAAAAGGATTGTGTAGAAGAAATGTCAGATGAAAGTGATGCAGGTATGAAGAAAGTGAAAAGTACAGCCAGAGGCTCAGGAAAGCCAAGGGGAAAGAGGCAAAGGAAGTTGTAGGCCTTATCAGAAGGCTGTGATGGCTGCTGCCATGCAGGAAGAAGAGGAAGATGAGTGGGAAGATGAATGTTGAAAGATTGGCAGGGCTTTTCTGTTACTTGACCCAGAAGGAGCCTTTAATTGTGGAAGGTCAACGTGTAAAGTTCGGATAAGTCAGTTGTTAACAAGGAATTAGCCCCCCTAGTGGTCAACACATCAAGATTGTTGGAGTTACAGGAGAGCCACAAAATGTCCATTGTTACAGCAAAGAAGTGCAACATTGCTGGAAGAGAGGTTAAAGGGCAAGGTTGGAATTTTTGAAAACAGGCCAGTTGGGACTTACAGTCCTTCAGCAAGAAGAATACAGATTGTTTAGATTGCAACAAGTTAGGAAGAAAGATACAGTTTGTCAGGGTTTGGGCTGAAGATAATGAGCCAGGAATGGCGATAAATGTTGCCCCTGTGATAGTAGAGATAAGAACTGGTCAGCTTCCCATGAGAAAAGGCCCAATACCCGATAAGCAGAGATGCTGTAAAAGGAATTCAGGAGGAGTTACAGAGACTTTTACGTCATGAAATTATAGTTTATTGTGAATCACCGTGAGATTGGCCCCTCCTTTTCTTATTGTTCAAGATCTTAGAGCTATCAATCAAGCTACTGTGCAATTAACCCTGTGGTCTCAAATCCATATAATGATGAGTATCGATAGAACTTTAAAGAACTGTTTTAGCGAAGATTTACAGTAGACATAAGGCTCGTTGTAGCAAGAGAAACGAAGGAATATGTACTTGGGGATGGGATTATTCAAGGTGTTCCCACGTCTTATATGGAAACCAACAGCAAGATGCAATAGTAAATCTGGTTCAGGACCTGGCTGCCGACCACGTTGGCAAGAGTATGCTTGATCTTCCCCCGGGGATAATTTGGAATTGGGGGGGTGGTCTGGCCCAGTTCTGCCAGTCTATTGGAGTGGGAGGTGCACGTTAGGCACTCTGAGCCCGGGAGGCTTGAGAATATCCCAAAATGACCCCAGTGACAAACTTGCACATGCATATCCAGAAGCGCTCACCTCAACAGGTGAGGAACCCGAAGCGAACTTTCCTGACAGAGGCCCAGAGGTTGCTTGCAATGGCATCACCCACGCTGGGTGATTTCTGGAATCTCCTGACCAGCTGGCTCCCGGATCTTGGGTGGCTGAGGTCAGGGGCGGTTTTACTAACCATAATCTTTTGTTCTGTATTGATTATGCTGTGTTGTTTTCCATTCCTAATGAAATGTTGTGCCTTTGCAATACAGAAATCCACAGATGCAGTAAAAGGTGTGCATGCAGTCCGAACTGTACAAACCACGGCCAGGAAGCACTGGAGGGTGGATTTGGCCAAAGTTTAAGGTATTCCAGGAGTGGTGTGATAGCTAAAGAGAGTTTAGTTACCCACAAAAGAGGAATAAAGTAGATTTGGTACAGTTCCATGCAGAAGTACACTCAGAAAGCCATGCTACACACGTGTAGCCTAGAAAGTGGGTTTCAGTGCCAAGAACTAGTCAGGCACAACAGTTAGTGCAAAATGATTCAGGCCTTTAACATTAGAAGCAAAGATTAGCTAGGTACAGTCTGTACTGGCTTAAAGATATGGATGTAAAACACAGTGCAAAGAGTATTCTGTCTTAATGCTAGAAGGGATAGATCTGCGCATGAGCAAGAAAGATCCCATTGTTTTCATTGCGGGCAAGAAGCCAATGGCAAGATTATTGCAAGTTCAGGAACACCCAGGGCCTGAATAGACAGAAGCAGCTGTGGAAAAAGGATGCTTCTTAATGCAAATGGTATTGACAAATGAGAATGCTTTTATGATGATGCTGTTAATTCTAATTAACCTGGGGTCCCACGTGACTGGAGGGTCAATTGGTCTAAATAGGTGTTCCAGACGTGTGTAGGGAAACTCCATGTGATGAGTTTCCTACAAAAGAGAAATCCTGGAATGAAGCAGGTTTGGTACTTTTCCAAGCAAAAAGTACAGTCAGAGAGTGATGCTACTTGCGCGTCAACTCTGAAAAAGAGGGTTTTGGTGTCTGGAATCAATCAGGCACATGTTATGGAAGACTAACACCTTGATTAAATGCATTTTTAATCCACCCTGTGCCCAATTTGATGATTCTTTAGGCTAGATGGGTGAGAACAGTGTAGTTTGAGTTATAAAAGTTGATGGAACTTCAATGCTAATACTAAGACACCATTGCGCATGACAGAGCCAGTCCGGCTCCACTGCTGGCAGGAAGCCCGGAACTAATGTTGCAAAGTTATAAGAACAAGAAGGCTCAGCATTGATAGTTTGCCCTGTGAGAAAAAGAATACCTAATAGATGGCTATTGTTCTCATTTTAGTGATGACAGTGAAATGATGTAAATGTTTTATGCAATGTTTATTGGATTATTGAAATGCCATGTAACAACAGTAATCACCAGCCAATTATGATTGTTTTAACCATGAAGAAGGGGTGGGTTTAACTGAATGGACTCCATTACTGGTATAAATGTCTTTGTATGAGAAGTGACGGGGTCTTTTGCCCCCCACCTGCAGCTGTGTTCTGCTGGCAAATACCCTCCAGCTGGTGAGAATAAATCCTTTTGATTTTCACCTATTTCACAGTTGCCGTGTCTTCTTCCTCACCCTTGCGCCCGCACGAATAAGCAGCTTGGTAAGATAAAATTGGTACTTGGAGTTCCTTAACTCCCAATTCTGCTTCAACATGACTACAACACCCAATTCCATTATTTCTATAATATTTACATTATGCAAATCAGAAGAGATACAAAGCAAATTGAATTTTGCATGGTGCATAAACTCATTTATCATCCTGTATTGTCAGGTTGGTTCTGCATCTTTAATTCTTCATATCGCTCTTTGAAATAAAATAAGTTTTGCTGATAGCAACCATCTTCTCTTTCTCAGAACACTTATTGCAGGTACAAGTATTCACAATGAAGAACACTCATGAACTAGTCCTTTCACAAGCTTTCTTCAAAACATCATTTTCATTATAATCATCCTCTTTTCTTGTTACTCGAGAATACAATTTCATTACCTTTCAGCCATCCAATTTTGTTGTGATAGCACAATTAAGAAAACTGCTAGCAAAACTTTTGTGCAGCCAAGAAACTTATAAGTTATTACATAATATGTATTGAGACTTACTTTGGAAGAAACATGTACTAACCCACAGAAGCATTTTCTTTCCTGATATAAGTTGAAATCATAGCATAGCAATGACAGCCGGTATGGTGTAGCAGTTTGGAGTGTTGAACTAGAGTTCTAAAAATCGGAGTTCAAATCATCACATGGCAATGGAAAGGCAGAATGTGATCTTGAGGAAGTCACACACTTGTAGGTCCAATGGAAAATATCCTCTAAAGAAACCTTGCCAAGAAACCCCTGTGACAGGGTCATCTTGATGTCACTATAAGTCATAAACAACAACAAAGTAGAGTAACCATATATTTTGTTACAAACAATTCAGGGTGCTATACTAGAGAATATTTTTCTTTCCTGTCCAACCATGAAATTAATTGTTATTATTAATTATGTTTTAATTAGAATCATAGAGTTGGAAGAGACCTCATGGGCCATCCAGTTCAACCCCCAGCCAAGAAGCAGGAAAATTGCATTTAAAGCACCCGCGACAGATGGCCATCCAACCTTTGTTTAAAAGCCTCCAAAGAAAGAGCCTCCACCACACTCCGGGGCAGAGAGTTCCACTGCTGAACAGCTCTCACAGTCAGGAACTTCTTCCTAATGTTCAGATGGAATCTCCTTTCCTGTAGTTTGAAGCCATTGTTCCGCATCCTAGTCTGCAGGGCAGCAGAAAACAAGCTTGCTCCCTCCTCCCTATGACTTCCTCTCACATATTTATACATGGCTATCATGTCTCCTCTCACTTATATTAAAGCAGGTTTGGTACTTTTCCGAGCATAAAGAGTACAGTCAGAGAGTGATGCTACTTACGTGTCAACTCCGAAAAAGAGGGTTTTGGTGCCAGAAATCAGACAGGCACTTGCAATGAAAGACTAACATTGTGATTTAATGCATTTTAATACACCCTGTGCCCAATTTGAGATAATATAGGCTAGATGGGTGAAAGCAGTACAGTTGGAGCTATGGAAAATTTAATGTGAATGGAAACACCACTGCGCATGGCAAAGAGTCCGTCCTTCTCCGCTGCTGGCAGGAGCCCGGAAATATTGTTTCAACTCAGGGAACAGAGAGACTCAGCATTGATAACTGCACCGTGTGAAAGAAATAACTTATAGATGGCTATTGTTCTCATTCTTAGGTATGACAGAGGGATGATGCTAATGATTTATGCAGTGTTTATTGGATTAATGAAATGTCATGTAAACAACAGTAATCACCAGCCAGTTATGATTGTTTTTATCCATGAAGAAGGGGTGGGCTTAACTGAAATGACTCCATTGGGGTATAAATGTCTTGGTATGAGAAGTGACGGGGTCTTTTGCCCCCATCTGCAGCTGTGTTCTGCTGGCAGAAGCCCACCAGCTGGTGAGAATAAATCCTTTTGATTTTCACCTATTTCACAGTTGCCGTGTCTTCTTCCTCACCCTTGCGCCCGCACGAACAGGTGGCTTGGTAAAGTAAACTTGGTACTTGGAGTTCCATAACTCCTTAATTTGGCTGCTTCAATATTATACTTGTATCTGTGCCGGTTCTAGATAATCAGTGTCTACCAAGAATCCCTGGATCTGTGAGGCCACCACACGTTCCAAGACTTTGCCCAAGAAGGGGGGATTGGAAACTGGCCAAAAGTTGTTCAGTTGGGTGGGGTCCAGTTATGGTTTTTTCAACAGCGGTTTTATAACAGCCTCTTTTAGGCTCGCTGGAAATTTGCCTTCCTGTAAGGAGGCATCGACCACCACCTTCTATTATATTAGATATGTTTTAAGATGTCTTTGTGTATTTTACTGTGTTGGAAACTGCCCCGAGCCTTGGGAGGGGCGGTCTAGCAAATCTGAAAAATAAATAAATAAATAAATACGAGTCTGTATATTTTATTAGGTTGCTGCAAATGAATCAAATAGACTACAATTTTTTTCAACACAGCATGTATGTAACAGTTTTCACTGAAAACTGAAGAATCAATATCATATGGATGTGTATAAATTAACAACAAAAGGCATTATTACCTGAAAATATGTTCACGGCAATAGAGGCACATCTGATGATTACATTCAGGTCATTCTGTGCCTGCCTTCATTAGCATACATGTAGAGATAACATGTAATCTACTGCTTAACATTTATAAATTGTGAACTGAAAAGAACAACTTCAGTCTTAAAATTGCTGATTAGCAAGTTTTAGAACTTCTGAGCCACTTCTGATGATTTAGAGCAGGGGTGCTGACACTTTTTCAGCATGCGAGCTACTCTTAAAGCAACTAAGTCCAAAAGATCTACCTGCCCCGCCTCCGTGTGCTCCCGCTCATGTGTGCAGGGTGTGCGGGCGCACGGCTGGTGAGGCCTGAAGATCACCTGGAAGAGGGCCGAAGATCTACTAGTAGCTCCCGAGCTACCTAATGAACACCCCTGATTTAGAGAAAATGAATGTCTATGATACAGTTTTTAAAAATGTTTCACGTTGTCAGTGCCAGGCTCTTTATATAAATATTGTGTTTAGTCACCATTAGATGTTTGTATTTTAGTAGTAACAATTCTTCCTTTTGTCCACTGCTACACAATAAAATCCCATCTATATGTGCCCATTATAGATGGTGCTAGCCACACCTACCTTTGTCCTCTAAAAGAGATATTTATTTCATTCATGCAAAAAATAACAGATCGTTTCATATATTTTAAAGAAATAAATGAAGCTATTTCTTTTTGTATAAACATAGCAGATTTGTTGTATGTATTCATATATACTAGGCCTGTTTTATCATGGAAAAAACAGCTTCAAAACTTGCTTCGGATGTAGGGGCGCTGGTGCCTTGTATCTGATAGACTTCTGAAGTTTTCAGCAGTTTTTTCAAAATTGATTCGGATGTACTTCCGAAATTTGAAATGGCTTCGTTAATGGTGTCCGCGATTGCACAATGCGCGGAAACCTGCAGAAGGTACAGTCAAAACTTGGGAGATTTTTGCCCACTACTACTGACAAAATTAGCCACACTGGTACAAAATATTGAACACATTGAACACATTAATAAACATTTTAAACATTTTAAATGCAATGCGACAAAAAAAGGGAATGTCAGAAATGACATACAAGCCCTATACGAATATGGCGACAGAGACTTCAAAATGGCGAATCAACTTCCTGTTTCCTTAACTCTTTTCAGAATCACTTCAAAAGTCAAAAACATCGGAATTACATCCGAATTTTGGATGTATCTGACGTTCAAAAAAAGGCCAAATATATACTATATAA
Organism: Anolis apletophallus; assembly: GCA_030556195.1. Taxonomy (NCBI): domain Eukaryota; kingdom Metazoa; phylum Chordata; class Lepidosauria; order Squamata; family Anolidae; genus Anolis; species Anolis apletophallus. Next base: position 122,552,072 of record JARBWK010000010.1, read on the forward strand.
TTCATATCTGCACATATCATTTCTTTAACATGGTATTATTCAATGGGGATAATATGATCAACTAATGCATGCAATTTAAAAGGGGAGTATAAAGAAGTACATATTGTCAGAGTGTGACTTTCAAATGTTTCAGCAGTTCAACCATTGTAGAAGATGCTGTGTTGTGTAACCAGACATGTACAGGGTTAAAACAGCACAAGTGGTGTCCAGCACTGTTTTGACCTTCAGCTGTGTAAACATACTGGTAAGGGAGACGCTGAGCTTTTTGAGTTAGTCACCATGCTGATTCCTATGTGAGATGCCGGCTGCTGTATTGCTCTATGTGAGAAATGCTTTACTTTGATCACTTAATCAATAAAAGAACTTTCTAAGTTCAGACCTGGCTTCGCTTCATCACTGGTGCGCGGACACATATTTGGATACAGGGGACAAAATGTAAGGTAAAAAGCAAAACAAAAATGGTGTGAAAGGGCACTGAGCTGGGTAAGAAAATCACTCATTTTGTCAAGGCTATTGAGTTTTTAAATAAAAGCACCATGATGTGTGTTAGAGAGAAATGTCACTGAATAGACAGTTTACAAATATTCTGTAGAAACCCATTCAAAACCCATGGTCATCTGTTTCCTATGAAAATACTGAAGCTTAGGTTGTGGAAGGTAACTGCAAAACTGTATTCTTAGGCCCCATATACACTGGCCATTTAACAGTTCTAAACCAGTATTTAAGAATCATGGAATCATAGAGTTGGAAGAAACCTCAAGGGCCATCCAGTCCAACCCCCTGCCAAGAAGCAGGAAGCAATTTCATAGCAGAATTTCAGTTTGTCATGCTTTTCTAGTTTAGCTAGGTTATTTTGAATTCTGTTCTTATCTTCTAATGTTTTAGCCACCTCTTCCAGGTTTGTAGCATTTGCAAACTTGAAAAGTATACCCTCCATTTGTCTATGTTGTTGTTAAAAATGGCAGAGTAATGGCTCTAGGATAAAACCATTAGGTACTCCACTTGAAAGCGCCTTCCAGTTTGAACTTCTCAGGATTGAGGCCCCACACCAGCCCCAATCCCTGGAATTTTGCTGGGGTGGTGGCTACATGCCCTTCTGGGTCAACTAGAGGTTTCCCAACTAAACTTAGAGGGAATTGACTGTATCTGCAGTTTATCTCAGGATTGAGGTTCCACACCAGGTCCAAACCAGGATTTTGCAGGGGTGTAGCTACATGTTATTCTGAGCCGACCACAGGTCGACGCAGGAGGGCTTCTAGTCAGCCCCCAGCTGCCTGTTTTCCCACTAAACTTACCAAAGGGATCTGACTGCATCTTCAGGTCCCTTGGAGAGGTCTCCCGGTGCATCAAAATGATGCATTGGGAACTTTAGATAATTTAGTGGAAAAACAGGGGCTGGGAGGGGAGGGTGAGGTGCCATCCTGTTCCATCAGGGTATTAGAGCCCGAAGAACTAGGATGGCAATCCCAAACGTCAATCCCCACAGTCTGAGCACCTGGATAAATCCGGACCTTGCAGTTAAGGTCCAGAACTTCCTAGGTGTTTTATTAATCTAGAGTAAAATGGGAAATCGCAGTGTACCATCGCAGGTTTTGGCCATGTGTAGAATAGCCCTTAGTCTCCCAGCAGATAACAGGATAACCAAAGTTCCTCATAACTACTAGTTCTTGAACTTTTGAAATTCCTGAGATTTGATTCTGAAAATATCACCGCTTACTTCTGGTGTTCTCATAGGAGCTCCACATAGCATGATTGTTACAGGGTTGGATGTTATTTTAAATCACTGTATAAAGAAACAAAGGGCAGTAAAAAGGAATTTGTACAAGACATTGGGAAGATTTATGCCCCATTTTGTGAATGGCAGTTTTCTCCTATCTACAGTATTATCTCTGCTCTGGAACAAATATTTGAGCATTTATTTAAGTCTATTGGCAACCTAGCCGTTGTTTTGCAACTTTGACAGTCTTTGTACATACTCCTTGCACTTTTTAGCACTTTATGAATACTTCCTGCACTTTATGGACTCTAATGACTTTATGATCTACACCCATGATGCCTCTTAGCCTGTTGCACTTTGAACTTTTGTTTGCACTTTGTGGGGTTTGGGGAGGACTGGAGGGGGCCGGAGAGTGCAGGAGAGGGGAGGAGGGGGATAAATGGGGAAGAATGCCAATTATTAATGAAGATTTAAAAAATCAAGTAATTACTTTGGTGTCTCAAAAAGGAATTGGAGTTGATGGTTGTTTGGAGGTTGGGGGAGTTCCTGTAGCTGGGGCCCCCCATAGTACCAATATGGATCACAATTCCAGTAAGGAGATGTTGAGTACCTGTTTTATAGATTTTATGGTTTTTATATTTTAATGTTGAACTGTGTTATAACTGTTTTTATAATTGTTTTTAACTGTACTCTGTTAATATGATGTTGAATCATTGCTGATTGTGAACCGCCTTGAGTCAACATTGGCTGAGAAAGGCGATATAAAAATGCAGTAAATAAATAATAAATATGAATCAATCAATTAGAGTAAAGTTTAAGAGGAAGAAATACCCAATACCAACAGGTGAAGGGTTCAAGGCGAGTTAGTCAGAATAAAATATTTAGATGTTAGTTAGTGAGTGTTTGTTTGTTTGTTTATGAGTTTGGTTATGTTATAATTATGTCATTTTTTTCTTGTATGTCTTTTTTTGTATGACTTTTTGAAAAATTTCAATAAAAACTATTTTATAAAAATATATATAAATAAATAATAAATAAAAAATATTGCTACTCCTCCCAGGATGTCTCTAAGTATCTTGACGATTTCTTATAGTAAAACTGTGAACTAATTAAGGAACTCATCACTTTAAGGCCAGGATTTGTCACACATCATGGCAAATCTGGCAGGGTCCAGTGTGGAGTGGGTGGAATACATCACCCGGCTACCCCTCACGGGGGAAGCATCCACTGCTTGACTTTCCCACATTGTTGCCTATTCAACATGGGAAGCCTGCAACATGTTACAGTTGCAGTGGTTTATGACACTCCCTCTTCACTTGCGCCATGGAGTCCCGCCAGAAGTAGATCTACAACATGGGGTGGGAGCCAGCGGGTCCTGCGCTGCAAGTGAAGAAGGTGTGCCAGAGGACAGGTAAGTTTGGCCATCTGATGATATCACAAGTCTAGTGCTTTCACTGATCTTCTAAGATTAAAGCAATCTGCAAAGATAAATGAGACACAACACAATGTCTGCTTTGTTCATCCCCCCTGCTCTTTTTGTCTACCCAATCAACAGAAATACATTAAAACACATAAAAAGTACTCCAAATACTGATGTCCTCCAAAATAAAGGTTTTAATTTATTGAAGTTGTAGTCTGCCTTCCAAATGGATCAACTTTTTAAACAATGTAATGACCCCGCCCAAAAAATAAAAATAAGTTGCCTTTGTGAAATAAAATATTAGAAACTCTTAACTTAAAACAGTAAATTTCTTTTATTTTGGCTGAGGAAAAGACAACATTAAATGATTGTTTATGCTCTGATAACATTCTTATTCAAACTAAAGTAATAAACTTCAATTCTCATTCCCCTAACTCCAATTTATGCTTTAAGAAAGAAAACTGTGAAAGAAAATAGAAAGCAAAGTACTTTATCTTCATTAATTTAAATCAGAACACCCTTCAAGAAGAATGAGATGTAAAATCATATAAATGTTAATTTTCCTGCTTCTTAATTGGCGTATGCAACTGGTAAATATACTTTCTGAACTGCTATTGCATTGCAGAGGCATAGAGCACAACTTTTGATGAAGGGGATAGATGTTCAGGCATTGAGCAAGTAAAATATTAGTGGGTATTAAATCTTTATATAAATAATGCACTAAATACAGGCAGTTGCCTGAATATTGTACCTGCTGCAAACCTTTACAACTTAAAAGACACCGTGAGGTCAAATCTTATGCTCTCTTGCTGCAAGAGATTTACAGAAAATGCTTTGCTCTCAGTACAACCCATGCGAACAGTGAAACTAAAATTGATTTTTGAATATGAGCCAGTGTGGCCCTTATATTTATTTAGGAATACTAAGAATACTGTTAACTAATTCATTATTTAATTTGTAATAATAGTAGTTAAAATTCTAGCAAATAAATAAATAAATAAATAAATATGTAAAGGCCCTTTCAAATGAACAAAGTTAAAATAAAAGAAATGTCATTACTCAAAGAACCAGTGTAAACTAGAAACAACAACAGAGCTATAGTTCACTAAGTGTTGAACAAACAAGGAGCTGAGCGAACTGACACAATGATACACGAACAATGAAATGCAATACATATAACAATAGTTATAGTGTCAGGATTGGGAGACCTGAGCTTAGGAGAAGTTCAGGCTGCCAACCTGCCATGAAATTGCACCGACCTTTGCCCCAGTTATTTGATGACCTTGGCTCCAGCTGCATAGAGCCGGTGCTGAGTCAAGTGGGAGTGACATAACTTCCAGATGTGTGTGTGGCTCTGGAGGGAAGTGAGGTAACTCCTCCGAGCCTGGACATTGGACAATTGGACTCATAACGCTGACTCATGGGGCCATGAGGTCACATCCCTTTGGACTATGGGATATGCTGAATCACCGGACATGGTGCAACCCGGCTTGGACATTGCATGGGCAATGGGGAGGGGCTCGGGGTATATAAGGTGTGTTTGGGTGGCGGGACGGTGCTTTTGCTTCACATGTGTCGTACCTACAATAAAATCGTGTTGGACCGTGCTACAATCTACGCGTGATCCTTATCGAGTATTGAAGAGTCGTTACATATAGTATAAAGTATAATCGTATATTTATCGTATATTTATCCTGTTTTATCAAAGTACAAAATTGGATTGGTCACAAACAAACAAACAAATGCATGTATGTCTGGATTAAATAGACATAATTCCGGGTGAAGATCAAGACCCTTTATACATAAAGATACCTCTAGATTAGTCCAGGTTTTCTTCGTTGATGAGATCCACGTTCAAAATCCTTCTATAGCAAAATGCGGGGTATATGGAAGGAAAATCCAAAGTATAAATGCAGAAGATTTATACACACATTTTAAAGAAAAAAATCATTCCCCAGATTCCTTTAAATTTGTTGGACTTGAACGAATCTCAGCCCGTTCACATGAGAATATATGCAATGCTTTGTTAAGGGCCGAATCCAGATGGATCTCTATACTTTCCACCGAATACCCCAAAGGGTTAAATGACCCACTATCCATTAATACTCTGCTCACGTAACAACACCTGTGTTAATTACCTTGTCATACTTACCTCTGTGAATATAAGTCTTTCCTATTCCTCCATGTACTTACCTTTCAGTTGTTTATCATTGCTATGGAGCATTCGCTATGTATACACGTTCTATATGATGTGGTATGTATTATATTACTTTACTCCTTGTTGTTACCTTTAGCTATAGTTGTTTGGGATGCATACTTTTCAATGTATTGTTGATATGATCCATAGTTCCATTGGACGCCTGCTACTTAACTTGATCATTTGAATCCCGTTTTGAAAAAGCCCACGTTGACTTCCGGTGGATTTTCCTTCCATATACCCCGCATTTTGCTATAGAAGGATTTCGAAAGCGGATCTCATCAACGAAGAAACTCTGGACAAATCTAGCGGTATCTTTATGTATAAGGGTCTTGATCTTCACCCAGAATTATGTCTATTTAACCCAGACATACATGCATTTGTTCGTTTGTTTGTTTCTGACCAATCCGATTTTGTATTTTGATAAAACAGGATAAATATACGATAAATATACTAATAGACTTTATACTATAACTATTGTTGTATGTATTACATTTCATTGTTCGTGTAGCATTATGTCAGTTCACTCAGCTCTTTGTTTGTTCAACAATTACTCAAAGACTGACATACTGCTCATACTCTAGTCCAGTGTTTCCCAACCTTTTTTGAGCCGCGGCACACTTTTAACATTAAAAAAATCCGGGGGCACACCACCAACCAAAATGACACAAAATGACACTCTAACACAGTAAAGAATGGCTGGGGGATGGAGCAGCTGCTGGGAGTGCTGAAGCTGGGGGAGGGGGAGGAGCCAGGCCGCACCATGCCCCGCCCCCTCCACGCGGCTTCAGTTCTCCCACAGCTTTGCCAGCCTTGAGGGGGGCAGTGCCAAACCAGCGGTGGCAGAGCCAGCACAATGCTGGCTTGGCACTGCCCCCTCAAGGCTGGTGAAGCTGTGGGAGCGCTGAAGCCGGGGGGAGGGGGCGGAGCCAGGCTGTGCCATGCCCCGCCCCCTCCCCCCGGCTTCAGTTCTTCCACAAAGGAGAAGCATGAGCGGTGGATGGGCTTCAGTAGGCGGGGCTCCTCCTCCGCGCGGCTTCAGCGAGCGAGGGGTGAGAGTCGTGGTGGGAGTTATGGCAGATTGGAGGCTGGCTGGGGAAACGGCCGAAGGAGGCGGTGCCCTGGCCCCTTCTTCTTTTTCTTCACCGCCACTCGGCCCTTCCTCCTCTTCTCCCAAGCAGCAGGGGTTCGGCAGGAGGAGGGGGAAGGAAGGGGGGGGGCAGAGAGCTTTTCTCGCGGCACACCTGATGATCGCTCACGGCACACTAGTGTGCCACGGCACACTGGTTGCGAAACACTGCTCTAGTCTAGTGCACTGGTTCTCTACCTGTGGGTCCCCAGGTGTTTTCGCCTACAACTCCCAGAAATCCCAGCCAGTTTATTACCTGTTAGGATTTCTGGGAGTTGAAGGCAAAAACATCTGGGGACCCAAAGATTGAGAACCACTGTTCTAGTGTCCTACTTTTGTAATTCAGTTTGATTTTGATTAAGGCCAATCTCATTCTCCAGGAAGACTTTGAAAAAGCATGTTTCACAACACCAAAGAACCTGTTCCTATTTCTTGGTTGAGAGATATAGGACAAGGCCTTTTACAATGATTTTAAAAGAGGCTTTTGGGGAATACATATAGAGAAAAGAATTATCAGAGGTAGGTAAAACTAGTATGTTTGTGGGGGGTTGGAGGGAGGTAGGAAAAATGATTTGAACAGGCACCTATTGTAAACAACATGCCAGCATCAGAGTGATACCTCATTTATCTATTTTGAGTTTTAGTAGAGGAACTGTGGTACTTTGCAAAGGCTAAAATCTTGAACAAGGGCAGTCCGGTTTGTGCATGGACATTCTAACCAGCTGAAAAAACTCTACATGCAAGCCAAATAGTATTCCAAAGTGAGAAAGACTGCCATTTCTAGCTGACAAACAGAATTCGTTGCAGAGCCTCACTTACAATAGAAATGATTTTAAAAGTCTCCAAAATAAAGTTTCATCTAATCAAAACAGTAAGACAGTTGTAATGATTGGGTGTACCTTTACCATCAGACTGTTATCTCACCTATCTACTGTATTTTAAGTTCTAGAAAATAAATTCTGGCACTCTTCAAAGGCTGAAACTCTGGAGAAGGGTAGTCTAGCAGGTTTATGGACACCAACTGGTTGAGGAATCTATATTTATATGCCAAATACTGTTTCAAAATGAGAGGAAGTGCCACTTCTAGCTGACAAATAGAATATGGAATTGATGTTCTCAGTTACTTCTGTCTCCTGTGGTTTAAATACAAGAGTCCGGTCCAGAAGAAGACCTGTCCTATATAACTGGCAGAAAAAGTCCAAGTAAATCCAGAATACCCCTATCTCCTTAGATCTGCCAATCAACAGCTCTGCCTTGTTAAGATTCAGCCTCAGATTTTTAGCTTTCTGAACTTTGTATTTAACCACTTGCTCAAGGAATTGATTGATCTTTCTACTTTTCATGTAAATAGGGAAACAGTTGAGTATTTCTGTACCCTTCAGAACAAGGCTCATGAGTGACAGCACAGTTTCACAATATTTTCCTTCAAGACAACTGGTCAAATATAAGTGAAAAGGGAATGGTGCCCTGAACTGTAAAGAGAAATAAAGATTTAACATTCCACTATATCAGGCAATGCTGAAAATGCCAAGAACATCAATTGTGTCACATCCAAGACTGCAAAGATCATTTATTAAGGCAGCTAACAAGTCTCTTTTCCTAATCTTGATCTGAATAACAATTGATACACACAAAGAAAATGATCTTCAAGAACTCATGAAGCTGTTTACCATTCCTAAATACATATAGAAAATCAACAGAACAAATATTTAAAAATCACTTGTTCATATTAGATTCACTAGCTGAAAGATTTATTATTATGAAATGAACAATACTTTCTGTTTATACAGTTTTTATGATACAGACCTTCACCCACAATAGAAAAGAGTTTTAACATACTCAAAATAGTTTTTCATTGACCAAAATAATAAGACAGTTGGAGTGGTTGGCTGTACTTTTACCAGGGACTACACTCATATCTTCTATTATATATTCCCTATTCAAAAACTCAACACACGTGTTACAAAAACATCTTTTAAGCCATTACTATCCTGAAAGTTTGCCTGACCTAAAATCTCTCTCCTAGGCCCCACAAGAAAGGGGAGGGGGGAGAGCGATGTTGTCAAGAATATGAAACCCCCCCCCCCCTTCCAACAGTGTGTGCTGGAGCATGTGTTTAGATTGACACAGTGCATTTTAAAAACTCACAAGGAAGTCCAAATTGATGCTAAAATGTGCAGCAGCTGACCAGTATATTTTTGCCACAGTGCAGGAATTTGAGAGCAAAATTTGTAGCACCCATGAAAATTGCCACAATTAAAATACCTGAATGTGACAATCTCATAGGAAGTAAACAAACACCTTTTCTTGGAGAGGGAATCACTTTCATTTTTTTGTCTCTCCCCCTCCACCTGGTACCATGATTTCCATTATTGATTCTCAAACAATGGGCTGTTTCCTTTCAGTATATTTCTTCCAATGAGATAAGATATGTACCTAAGGAACCGCCTTCTCCCATATCGTCCCACCAGATCCCTTCATTCTGAAGAACACAACCTCCTGGTTATTCCAAGCCCCAAGATGTTCCATCTGACAGCAACCCAACGAAGGGCTTTCTCGGTCATAGCCCCGGTCCTGTGGAATGCGCTGCTGGCTGAGATTCGATCTCTTAAGACCCTTCTCCCATTCCGGAAGGCCTGTAAAACCTTGCTGTTTTGGCAGGCCTTCGGAACATGAGTGGCCATGGCCCTTCTCTTGTTAAACGCTCCTATTGTGTTCCTGGTTTAATGTGATGTAATTGAAATGTTTGTTTTTAGATCTTTGATATTTTAGTTGTGTTTTACTAATCCATGTAAACCGCCCTGAGCCACTGGGAGTGGCAGCAGATAGAAATTTGAATAAATAAATAAATAATATGTTGGACTGATTTTGCATGAGAGGAGCTTTGTGGCCACCACTGCACCTTTTTGCGGTTCCTGGGGTGTCTGTGGAGGCTCTTAAGAGCAGAACTGGATGCCTTTAAACCACATTCTGATCTGGATTAAGTAGCTGTGTAGAAGCAGCCCTACTTTACATTTTAACGATCCGGGACTTTATTCAAGACAGTCGGGTCGATATTTGCTGCATTACGGAGACCTGGCTCCAGGACAGTGATATCACCTGCCTCCAGGAATTGACACCTCCCGGCTTCGCGCTTACTCACCAGAATAGGACTGGGAGGCGGGGGGCGTGGCGATTCTCTCCGTGACCTATTACACCTCAGAGCGGTCCCTGCGTTGGGAGGCAGATGGGATTGAAAGTGTCGGCCTGATGTGGGGTGCCCGGAGAGTACAGCCTTCCTGCTGGTGTACCGTGCACCTAGCGCACCAGCGGGAGCCTGTCCCTGCTGCTGGAGACTGTGGCGGAGTGGGCGTTGAGGTTTCCTAGCCTAGTTGTGCTGGGGAATTCAACGTCCACGCCGACACAGCCTCCTCACAATCGGCAGCGGGTGACCTTGTTTCATCAATGGCGGCACTCGTCATCTCCCTCTTCGAGTCAGTCCACACACACCGGGCCGGTCACACCTCGATCTGATTTTCCACGCAGGTGTCAAGTGTCCGTCACCTCTGTCACAGAGGTGCCATGGTCGGGGGATTTGGAGCCTGCCAGCGACTCGCTCGGTGAGCTGGTTACCACCTGGAACCACGCGCTGTCCTCCGCTCTCGACGAGATCGCCCCTAAACGCCCTCTCAAACCCCACGCATCCTGTTCCCCTTGGTACACAGATGCTCTAAGATCTATGAAGCGGGAGAAGAGACGGCTAGAGCGCAGGTGGAAGAAACTCCATGACGGGCCATCGACATCAGCTTATAAGCTTTTTATGGATGCTTATGAGCATGCTGTCAAGAGGCGAAAAAAAGTTTACTATGCCTCCTTGATAGCGTCTCTTGATTCACGCCCAGCTCAATTGTTCAGGATAATTCGGCAGCTGACGATGGTCCCTACCATCCCAAACATGACAATTCGACCCTCTCTGCTGAGGCTTTCCAGAATCACTTCGCAGACAAGATTGCGTTGTCCGCCGGGACCTTCTCTCCACACTTGATACAGTCCAGGAGCTGGAGACCCCGTGGCCCTCCGCCGGGTACACCTTCGACCGGTTTCGACCACTGGACGCAGAGGATGTTGACAAGATTGTCGCAGCCCTTAAGCCGACCACCTGCTCCCTCGACCCGTGCCCCTCCACGCTGATTCGAGCTTGCGTAGAGGGTTACGAGGCCCTCTGTTGAAGATAGTCAGCTGCTCCCTTGAGCAAGGGGCTTTTCCAGAGGAGCTGAAAGAGGCGGTGGTCAGTCCATTGCTGAAGAAGCCCGGATTAGACCCCGGCTCCCTCCAATTACCGCCCAGTGTCGAATCTTCCGTACCTGGGCAAGGTGATTGAGAGGGCAGCAATGGACCAGCTGCAGACCTTCTTGGATGGCCAACCTGGCTAGACCCCTTCCAGTCCGGCTTCCGTTCAGGCCATGGGACGGAGACTGTCTTGGTCTCCATCACAGATCTACTCCGCTGTCATTTGGACCGAGGTGGATCGGCGCTGCTCGTGTTATTGGATCTCACGGCAGCGTTTGATACCGTCGATTACCAACTTTTGATACACCGCCTGGCGGTGGCAGGGGTGAGGGGGACAGCCCTCAACTGGCTGTCCTCCTTCCTCCAACGCCGCCAACAGCGTGTGAAGTGGGGGTGGTCTCCGGAGGCTCCCCGCTGAACTGCGGGTGCCTCAGGGGCTATCCTCTCCCGCTATTATTCAACATCTATATGCGACCACTCGCCCAATTGGTGCAGAGTTTTGGGCTGGAGTGTCATCAGTACGCTGATGATACCCAGCTCATTCTGAGGTTGGACCCGGGCAGTCTCTGTACCCGATAATTTCCATCTTTGCCTTGAAGCCGTCACTGGATGGCTGCGAGCCAGTAAGTTGAAGGTGAACCCGGCGAAGACGGAGATCTTGTGGCTGGGCCGCCGGGGTAGCGACCCAGTTGCCAACTTTCGATGGTGTGGCCCTCTGCCCTCAGCCATCGTAAAAAGTCTAGGGTCCGGCTGGATGCCCACCTGTCCATGGAGGAGCAGATCGGCTGCACCTGCAGGACAGCATTCTTCCATCTCCGGTTGGCTAAACGCCCGGCTCCCTACCTCTCCCAACGCGACCTGGCTACGGTGATCCAAGCCACGGTCATCTCGAGGCTTGATTACTGTAATGCGCTCTACATTGGCCTTCCCTTGTCGATGATCCGGAAGCTTAAGCTGGTGCAGCACGCCGCAGCTCGCCTCCTCCTGGGTGCTGCAAGATCTGACCGAGCGACTCCACTCTTGCGCGAGCTGCACTGGCTTCCGATTGAATTCGGGTCCTCTTCAAGGTGTTAGTCCTCACTTTCAAGGCCATCTATGGTTTGGGGCCAGTGTACTTGAGGGAGCGACTTACCCCCTATATGCCTGCGAGATCACTACGCTCCGAGGAGCTCAACCTCCTTGTGGTGCCTCCCCTCGGAACCTGCCGACTAGCCACTACACGGCGGAGGGCATTCTCTGTAGCCGCCCCAAGTCTCTGGAATGGCCTCCCGGAGGAGATCCGCGCCATCCGCGCTCTCCTGCCCTTTCGCAAGGCCTTGAAGACTTGGCTTTTTAGGAAGGCGTTCGGCTCTTAATTCAACCACATTGCCCGCTTGCCGCCTATGGTTCCCCCCAGGTTTTTTATCCCATCCCCCCAGCCTTTGCTGAGGGTTGTGCTCTTAATATGTTTTAATCTGTTGTGATGTGTAATATGTTTTTAACTGCTTAATTGTTTTATTTCTCGGTGTTTTTGCTTCTTTGTAAACCGCTCTGAGCTCCGGAGTGAGCGGTATACTAAATCGAAGTTAATAAATAAATAAAATAAATAAAGTCTATTCGAAGTGAAATATCAAGTGTTGGGTACTTCCACGGATTTCTCCCTTACACTGGTCCTGCACAACTTGTGCTCCTCCAAGTGTTTTGGGCTTCCTGACCATTGGACAAGGTGGCTAGGGCTTATGGAAGCTGGTGTCCCAAACATCAGGAGGGCCCAGGATGTGCACGCTTGCTTTACACGTTGCATCATAAAACTTAAAGATGGTGTGACCTGGGAAACAACACTCAAAACAACTGGCAGTTTCCCTAGCCTTATCCGTGACATCACCCCGATTAACATCTGCAAGGGTATACTGGTTTCTGTTGGTGAGTTACTCAGAGGAATGAATGTTATAATCTAAAAGTGTTCTTGATCACAAATATTCAGATGCCAGCAACAGGGATGTAGAAACCATGTAACAAATGTACCATTGTAGCCATGCTGCCCCTTCAGTCAGAATTTTATTATTCAGTCAATAAAATAATATGTAAATAACCGTAGTTCTTCATTTTGTAGATATTGTTATTTGTGCCTCATCTTTTTCCATTGATCTTTGTTTAAAGGCTTTAAACATAGAAAATTGTATAATGAATATTCACATTATTCTCATGAGCTTTAACATGCAAATGCAGGGCAGAGTTTAGGCATTTCATCAGAGACTTCAACATAGCTCAAATCTCAAGTAAAGTAGATGCCACTGAATCAATTGGAACTTCTAAGTCCACATGCAATTGAATAGGTGTACTTTAATTGGGATCGACAACTAGGTTTGGGCACACATAACTGCCGAAAAGAATACATAATTCAGTAATATCCCTCATCTCTATTGCACATACACACATTTTAAATGCTCAGGTGTGAGTCTTCTTCAATTTCCATCTGTTCAATTCTGATTTAATTTCATTCTTTAAAGGTATTCATATATTTACTTTAACTAAGGCAGGGCTGTCCAACTGCCGGCCCTGCAGGTGTTTTGGACTTCAAATCCCAGAAATCCTAACAGCTGGTAAACTGGCTAGGATTTCTGGGAGTTGAAGTCCAATACACCTGCAGGGCCGGCATTTGGACAGCCCTGAACTAAGGGAATCTAATGGATATTTCAGCACCACCAAAGTTTAACAAACTTTATTCACATATACCGAATGAGATAGCTAGTGCTCTTTTTCTTACTCAATCTCCGGAATATATTAAGAATCTTTGGCAGCTAAATATGATTGAAGAAATGATGGTTCGCTATATTACCAACCATATTCAGCTGAAGAAAATACAATATTATTTGGATTCACTGAACTTTTAGATCAATACATTGTGTAAATTTATTTATTAATTTAGAGTATTTTTACCCCGCCCTTCTCAACCCCCAAGGGGGAACTCAGAGCGGCTAACAGGCAGCAATTAGATGCCGAAAAACAACAGGAAACCATTAATAAAACCATTAATAAAATCATTAACAAAACAAGTTAAAAACAGCAACAATTAAACAAAATAATAACAATCTTGGCTTTTTTTCGCGAACGAAGATTCAGGAAGGACTCATCCCACGCTTTCTACAAGCGCCTTGATGACTAAGGAGGTTAGATATGTCCTTTGGGCCTGTGCAATTGACCTTTCTAGTGGAGCGCAGCATGCACAAAACTGGCCTCACCCTTTAAACCAAAGGTTCATCTGCCAGGGCCTAGCAAGCTTAGGATGGTGGCAGCAAGGTCCTCAGGTCGTAGGTTTGGTTCGAGTTTCCTTCTCTTAGATGGTTGACTTTAAACGAGCACCATCTGCCCGGGTTTGAAATCAGAGTTTTCCTTCTCCTGGGATGGTTGCCAAAAGGCTAGAGAGCCCATCCTGCCCTTTGACACCCTTTGTCAGACCCTTCGGTTGTGACCTGTCTGGCATGGGAGGCCCTACTGGTAGCTATTATGCCACCACCAGCATAGCTCACAACTTCATTAGGGTATGCAAGCCTCTCCCCCACAACAAGGGGCCCCAACGGAGAGGCAATAATCAATCAATTATTTATAAGGTAATTATGTTTGTGAGCTTTAGTTGGACTTCTTTCCTTCCCCTTCCAAAAGCAGCATTTGTTTCATAGCCAAGCAAATAAAGCATCATGGGCAGTTCTTCCTTAGGAGAATTCATGTTGAGACATAGAAACAGTGGTTAAATATGTGCAGTTCAATTCTAACAGCAGAGAAGAAACACCTCTCTTAGTATCAAAAAGAATATCGCTTTCAAAAATACAGCAAAGGAAAGCAAAATGTCACTAGGGGAAAATGTCTCCCACTTTTAGTGATCTTTTCAAGATTTGATTGCTGAAAGCTTCTGATTTATCTTAGACCTGGAACCACAGTTACAAGGTCTGCAACTGTGGAGAACAACATTGTGGAAAAGTAGATTCAAGAGCATAGTGTTGTGTGGTAAAAAAAAATGTGAATACCATGAAGTAAATTTTGGTTGAATGTTTTTTAGTTCATATCTTAAGAGGTGAAGACACAGACCACGGGAACGTCATTATACCACACTGCATTCTCTAGCCCTTCACACATCCATGAATTTGTAGATCAATAAAGTCATGCTATGAAATGACTCTGAATTTTCTTAGAATTCAAATACAGACAACATTTGTTTCAAAGTTAAATTCTGAAATGAAATTTGAATCGTTTCTCATCTGTTTCAGATTTGCACAGAAGGAACTTCTAAAAGATAAGGATGCATCATCATCATTTTGAAAATGAATCTGCCATCCAAAATCACATTAGTGTTGTTCATTCTCCTTTGCAGAAATGAGCACATAACTCACTTGCAGTGGTTGAATCTTTAGAGGAGAAACACCATAAAATTTTCGATATACTCTAGGGCAAATGTCTGCATGGGAAAGATAGTGAAGAATTATAGGGTAGATGAACCCTGAGCAACCTCCTCATTGATGATATGTAATTATCTGCCAACCACTAAGACTGTAGCCACTAACAAAAAAAATATCTTTGCTCGATTGGATGTAATGGATGCAACCCATCTGAAAGCTTTACAATGCTTTAAATGGCAATTTATCTTTAAAAAGTATTTTTTTAGAATTAGAAAAGTACTGATACATTTAACTAATAAAACATAGCCATTGCAGAAAACAAAATGTCATCCAGGCAATTCTCCAAGTCAGTCTTTGATCAATCCTATGTGTCTATGAGTTTGGTATCAGTCAGCATTGAATAAAATACATAATATATCAGTAAACCGCTGTAGTCATGTTTTGTCACTGATAAATGTTGTGATAAAGATAGGTATGCAATTAGAATAATATATTAGGACAACTTAAAATTAACTTTAAAGAATAAAAATTGGCCTCAGGAAAAAATGAACAGGGGACACAGTGCATAGAGGACATCATTTGGATGTTTACAAATTTGCAACAAAGATTATGAAGTTACAGTTCTATGCTGCCATAAAGAGGACGTGTAAGATAATATCATACATAAAATATTTTTATAAAATCACAGTTAAATAATGTAAATATAATAGAAATAATGTAAATAAATAAATAAATTTAACCTGGTGATGTTCAATGTGAACAAATAGGTCAGAAAGGATGTGTCTGGAGACTTTGCAAATCAACAGTTCTCTAATTATCAGGAAGGGAGTGCAAGTTTAGGTCAAAATGAATCTATATTCTGCTGGAAATTTGCCAATTACAACAAATTTACTTCAGATCCAAGAATAAAACCGGGCAATGAATACATATCATTCATTTGTTTTGCTTTGACGACTGTCTTCCCAAATATATCACGAGCCTGAAAAACTCATGGTTTCATCAGTATACTTCTCAGTTTTCTCCCATCTCAGCAGACACAAAGAAAAAGAAAGAGCACAAAACTTTGTACATTTATACAGGTCATGCCCCATATCGATCAGTCAATTTGGCAATAACATCCTGCGCAGCAAGAAAATAAAGGAAGCAAGAAGAACCAAATTACCTTCAGTTCATTCCTATGTTTTTAATGTTGCTGCTCTTGTCCATATGTCCAGGTGATTTTGTGAAAGTGTGCAAAACCCTTTGATCCATTTTTGTTGAAGAGATCTGGATGCTTTTTACTCCTCTGAAACCAGAGTTCCTGTAATGATAAAACACATAAGATTCAGAAAGATGATGATTGAGGAGGGTAAGGAAATGACAAAGAGAGTCCCCAAATTCTTGCAGCTTTGAGAAATTTTCAAGAGAGGAACTGGAAGAGCTTTTAACATCACATTGTAAATTCTAAGGTGAAAATTGCAAGTTATAAACTGAAAGTCCGTGAAGGTAGTTTAAGGGGGTTGATGGTATGTTGCACACAGCTTGGGTCTAACTCCAGATAGAAAGGATAATTAAAAGAGATATAGATAATGACAAATAATACTACTACAGCCAAAATGATTTCAATGAGACTCACCACCATCCCGACCACCCTACTGTATTATTTCCCAGATAAATAGGTTCAAGGAAAATAACTATATAAGAGCATCAGTTTAAGAATATCTATGAATCCATAATCAGTTATGCATTATTTAATTTTAAAAAACCTCATACAGAACTGCAGATTTTAAAAATATGATTAAAAAAAAAATCTAGGAGGGCTCAAGAGTAAGACATTATGTCTCCATGTAGAAAATAAGTCATGTGGAATCTTCTCTATCATTCTTTAGGATCATGTGCATTGACAATATGCATGAGATTCTGAGGAGACAATCAGGATAAGAATAATATTATATTAAAGTCTGTAAAAATACCTAGAGATTCCCTGAATGATAGGATAAAGTATGTGGATCTCATATTGAACACAGTACAATAAGATGTGGATAAAGCCGAGGCCCCTGGAAACTCCTACCTCACTGCCCAGTGAATCCAACTTGAGGTGGCAAAAAGTGTAAAAAAAATTCTGCTTAGCATAGTGGATGGTAAGAAATAGTATTTTTTAAAAATCTGGAAAGAGTTGAAAAGTATGTTTCTCAAGACAAGAAACCCTTAGTGTAGGAATCATGGACTAGTGAGAATCTTCACTGTTCATTGATTGTTTTGGCAAAATTCACTCTATGTGGTTTTGCTTGCAAACAGGATCTTCAGGGTGAGAAACAGGAATCTGCAAAGAAAATATTGTGTGCACAGAATGTGTTGTTTTCTTCACAAAATTATCACATGCTATTTTTGTGCAGAAAATGTCTCAAGGTATATGTATAATAAGACTGTGCAGTTCTCAAAACCTTTTTTGGTAGTAGTCAGAAAACTGTTAAAATTGCCTTTTGCTTCCTTTGAGAAGGAAAGAATTACATTTCTGGAAGGAGTTACCATGGAGAACTCCTTTAATATCTCTATTACCTATTGTCAATTCTTCTTCCCTCGCACTTCCTCTGAAACTAGAATGGGAAGAAGAAGCTTCAACAGCATTTAAGAACTGATACAAAGATTACACTAAGTTCTGGTGAAATGAATTTATTTAAAAATTGTATTACTTTTGCCCCTAAAAAATTGGCTTTTAAAAAAAGCCTTCACAAAGTGTTGTACCATAAGACAATGTTAGTGAAGTTAAAAACAGAATCACAGCTAGATAAAACTGAAACACATCAGAAGACTGGATGAACAAAAACAACAACAAAAATACTGCCTGACTGAAGAACATCAAAGAAGCTCAATCCTTCTTAGGAAGAGATTGCAGAATTGGGGTGCTGCTCCTAGAAAGACCATGTTAGATAGCATCCATCTTTGGAGTAAAAATTCAAGTTCTCAGAAGATGATTGCAATTGAAGAGAGGTTCATACAGAGGATGATCATCCTTCAACTTCCTGGTTTCAAGCTACCATTTTTAGAGATAAGAACCAGCAGCTTGAAATTGGCCTATAAATGGACTAACATGTCATGTAAGACAGAACATCCACAAGCAAAAAAAAAGCAATCAACTCGTTAAGTGGTCAAACATTTATTTAGTTACTATATTTGTATATCGTCCTTCTGAGCCCGCAGGCGACTCAGAATTCAATGCTCAACAACACCATAAAAACATTTTTAAAACATTAACATATAATATAAATTTATTTATTATTTATTTATTTACTATGTTTCTATACCGCTCCTCTCAGCCCGAAGGTGACTCAGGGCGGTTAACATATGGCAGAAGATGCCGACAGGATAAAAATACAATCAAAACCATTAATACAATAGTTATATAAAAACAATAAACTATTAAAACCATAAAATCATAATAAGATTAATAAAACATACATCCTTTACATCTCCTAGTTAAAAGCATTGTCCAGTCTCAACATCCAGTCGTTCCAAATTCCTATGTCTGTCACACTGCAAATTTAAATCCTGCTCAAACAGCCAAGTCTTAACCTTTTTCCGTAATGTGAAAACATAGTGGACATGTTTCAACCAAGTTGAAAACATATGAGGCAATATGCCTACTTGTCAGTATCATTTGAGATTGCAGGCTGGTGCTCTCCGAAGAATATCAATTACAGTATTTGTAATTTATATTCTTATTAAAATGTTATGCCAGTTTTGACTTCAAGGAAAGTACCATTTTTACAGGAAAGAAAGCTTTTGGAAGTGAGTCAAATCAATTAACAGAAAGGTTTGGAGAAAGAAAAACTATATTTTAAGTTTGTGAAAATGGCAGGGTAGAACCTTCAAAGTTAGACATTATCATGCATTACAAATTTTGTTCAGGGCTAGGAAGGGGGTTAATACAATGAGTTAGTACAGCGGCCACAAGGTTAATGAATCAGCCAGCTAGTGGGGATCAGCCCATTAGACTTGCTGAGGGATTTTAAAACTGGAAACCTATCAAAACTACATTTTCTTTAAAGCCTGTAAAATGAGTAGAGTAACTGCATATTCAAAGACCTTAGCCATGGTATAAGAGCTGGATGAGCCAGACAAAGGCCAAGATTTGAGAGATGAGAAGAACTATTAGTCCAGTTAGATGTTATGTTTGTCCCACCACCAAGACCTGAACAAGTATCCTTTGCCCTCCAACCCCCTGAACAAAAGAGACGACACACAAAGTATTGGGTTCAAATTGAGCAACTTTTATTTAAAGTTACCTATTTAAATTTCCTTAAATCTAACTCAGAAGGTGTCAGGAATCAAGGTGTAGTCTCGCCGGGGTATCATGCCCCCTCGGCTAACGATATCAAACTCGGGCGAAACACCTGGATTCCCTGATTATCCAACCAGGGCAACCCTTTTAGGGAAATGAATGAGAGGTCTGTACTCGAGATCTTGAGATCAGCCTCTTTCATTCCAGGGCCATTACACTTTGTTAACCCCTCAACTTGAACTTTGAGGTGAATGTTAACTTAATGGCCCTCACCCCTGAAGGAGGTGCCTTAGGTGCACTATGGGCTTTCCCTAGCTATTTTCCACCACAGATTGGGGACAGGTGTCCACCTAGTCCCCATCGCCAACCGAGACTCCTAACACCCCCTATCCTATGTTAGATGAACGGAACGTTGCCCCATTCCGATATTACGATCCAACCGCTCAGCAACAAAACATTGTCGTGAGCCCTGGATAAAGGAGGTAGCGTGCTACCCCCCGTACTGTGGAGCGCATGGCCCTGTCCTTTATGTGGACTCTCACATCTCCACACGCCATACCACCAACAAGATGGCATATTGGCGGACCGGACGATGTGTATGTGGGGCCATGCCAGCCAAACAGTACGAATTTGCTCGGGCCTGTAAGACGATTTGCCCGTCCGCAAGCCAAAGCCGTTCCCCCTAGATGTGATACAACTCCGCCAGTATCAGCTTAGAGCCTCAAACCAACAGGGGGTAAGGACCGTGAATGCAAGTTTGTGCAGACCACGTCTACCACTCCATTCCAAAAGGCAATGGAATCCAGGCCCAAATGTTGGCCCAAATGAAATGTAGGACCCCTCGACGGCTGGTCACTACCATCAGACAGGCCCGATTCACCCACATGGCCCTTTTTAAGCCATCCTCACACTTTCCCTTCAACTGGGCTGTGGGTCGATGGCTGACTCACGGATTGTGACCTCAGGCATTGCCTGCCAATTTCTGAAACTGGGTAGCCCCAATAGGGGCCAGAGTCAGCACTGGCAATCGGGACTCCCCTGAGCTCCCATTTCTGCCAAGTGGCCATTACTGTAAAACAGCGAAGGTGGTTACCTGAGTGTCAGCCACATGGGACTGACCCCCCAATAGCTAGTAACTAACTATATGAGCATCCATTGTATGTATTGGACAAATCTGCCAATGGCTGAAATAAATTTATCCAACTTTCCAGCCTATTATAAGGCTGAAATGGTGTGTTCAAAATACTAGTCCTCTTATATTTTAAAGAAAACTCACTTTCAAACTCCACAGCCATTTCTAAGGCTGAGAGGGTGTAACTCTAACGACTAATCTTCGTCTGTTTAAAAGAAAATGCGCTTTCAAACTCCTCAGCCGTTTATAAATCCATGAGGGTGTAACTCAAACTACTAACCTTCTTCTAGAAAAAACCACGCTTTTCAAACTCTCTAGCCCAGTAAGGCTGAGAGGGTGTAATTCAAATGATTAAACTTCCTCTGCTTTAAGGGAAACACGGTTTTTCAAACTCTCCAGCCTTATATAAGGCTGAGAGGGTATTACTTTAAAAACTAATCTTTTTATGTTGTAAAGAAAACGCACTTTTCCAACTCTTTCTCCAACTTCACTGACTAATCTTATAATGTAACGAAGGTGCATTCAACTCTCCGGCCGTTTATAAGGCCGAGAGGATGCAACCCAACAGCCAACCTTCACTGTTTTAAGGAAAACGCGCCCTTCGAACTTTCTAGCCGGGTAAGGCTGAGAGGGTGTAACTCAAGGACTAAGCTTCTTTTGTTTTAAAGAGAAACGCACTTACAAACTCTCCAGCCATGCTAAGGCTGAGATGTTATGACTCAAACAAGTAATCTCGTGTTTTAAAGGAAACACGCTTTTCAAATTCTCCCGCCGGTTATAAGGCAGAGAGGTGTAACTCAAATGACTAGCCATCTTTTGTCTTTAAGAAAAAAACCTTTTTATTTATTTATTTATTTATTTAAACTCCCCAGCTGTTTCTTAAGGCTGAGGGGGTGTAACTCTAACGATTAATCATTTATGTTTTAAGGGGAAAAAACACGCTTTTTCAACTCTGCAGCCGTTTTTTAAGGCTGAGAGGGTATAACTCAAACTAACAATCATCTTATATTTTAAAGAAAACATGCTTTAGAAATTCCCTAGCCGCTATAAGGCTAAGAAAGTGAGCCTCAAATAACTACTCTTCTTATAATTTAAGAAAACCCCGTTTCAAACTCTCCAGCCCTTTATAAAGCTGAGATGGTGTGACCTAACAACTAATCTTCTGTATGCTTTAAAGAAAATGCGCCTTTCAACTCCTGAGCCTTTTATAAGGCTAAGAGGGTGTGCGTTTTAATAAAAGCGCTTTTTTGACCTTCCCAGCCCTTCATAAGGCTGAGGGGGCGTAACACCAATGACTAATCATCTTATGCCTTAAAGCAAACACTCCTTTCAAAATCCCAAGCCCTTTATCAGGCTGAGAGGGTGTAAATAGACAACTAATCATCTTATAATTTTAAGAAAACGCGTTTCTCCAACTCCCAAGCCCTTTATGAGGCTGAGAGGGTGTACCTTAAATCGCTAACTTCTAAGCTTTAACAAAAACGCGCTTTCACGTTCCCCCGCCCTTTACAATGGCGATAGGGTGTGACTCAAACCACTAACCTTCTTCCGTTTTAAAGAAAAAGCGCCTTTCAAAATCCAAAACCTTTATAACACTGATAGGGTAAACTCAACAACCAATCTTACTATGTCTCAATGAAAATGCGCTTCATAAAACTCCCCCGCCCTTTAATAAGGCCGAGAGGGTGTAACTGAAACGACCAATCGTCCTGCATTTTAACGAAAACGCCCCTTTCATAACCTCCAACCGTTTTTAAGGCTGAGAGGGGGTGACTCAATAACTATTTATTCTTTTAAATTTAAAGGAAATGTGCCTTGAAACTCTCTAGCCATTTATAGTGCTGACCGGGTGTAACTTTCATAACCAATCTTTTTGGTTTAAAAGAAAAGGCGCTTTCGAACCCGGCAGCCGTTCATAAGGCTGAGAGGGTGTGACTTCAATAACTGGTCCTCTTTTGCATAAGAGGAAACACGCTTTCCATGTCCTCCCGCCGTTTATAAGGCTGAGAGAGTGTGCCCACATAGGCCTGACGGTACGGTCTTTTCAAAAAAAGGTTAAGCGTTTAAATCTCAGCCATAACTAAGGGCTGAGAGAGCATGTCTCCTTTGGAGACAACTGTATTTTCAACTCCGGTAAATTAAGAAATACATTGCTTAAACTAATAACACAATAGCCAATGCTGCCAAGCATAGGTCAGCAATAAGCTATACCAAAGATCAGGAGCTCTCTTTTTATGTCAAATTGAAAATGACCCAGTTAAAATGACAAATACCTTGCTTAAAATTGTTAACTCACTGGTAAAGTTGACAACATAGGTCAACAGTAAGCCATACCAAGGGTCAAGAGCTCGCACCTGAAGTTGAAATTCAAAATTCTAGTTACACTTCAAAATGACCCAGGTAAAAGGAGAAATACATTGCTTAAAATCAATAACCCAATTACCAATGCTAACAGACCAGTGCAGTTCAAAGGTCATCTACGCCAATGGTCAGGGGCTCACTCAAGTTAATTGGTAAAGGAACAATTGCATGGCTTAAAATCAGTAACTCTACTGCTAACATTAACTAAGGTGTAGAAAGTGAGCCGTCCCAATGGTCGGGAGCTCACTCCTCAAGTTTGAAATTTAAAATACCCCAGTTGAGACAGTAACTCAAATACTAGTGTCAACGGACATAGGTCAGCAGTAGGCTATGCCAAGGGTCGGGAGCTCACTCAAGTTGAAATTTAAAATTAACCCAGAGAAAATTAAATACATTACTTGAAATTGTAACTCAATTGCCAATGTTGACAGATATAAGTCAACTGTAAGCCATATCAAGGGTCGGGAGCTCACTCGCCAGGTGGAATTTAAAATGACCCAGGTGAAACAGTAACTCAATTGCTAATGTTGATGGGCATAGGTCAACAAAGCTATACCAAGAGTCAGGATCTTACTCAAGTTGAAGTTTAAACGTGACCCGGTGATAGAACAAATACATTGACTGCAATTCTAACTCAATTGCTACTGTTGAACAAATAGGTCAACAGTAAGCCATGCCAAGGGTCGGGAGGTCACTCCTCAAATTGAAATTTAAAATGACCCAGGTGAAAAGTAACTCGATTGCTAGTGTTGACGGGCATAGGTCAACAAAGCTATACCAAGGGTCGGGATCTCACTCGAATTAATTTTTTTAAATTATTATTATTATTTATTTATTTTTATTTTCATTTTATTTTTTATTTTTTTATAAAAGACCCGATAAAAGAATAAATACATTGCTTGAAATTATAACTCAATTGCTAATGTTGACAAAAATAGGTCAACAGTAAGCCATACCAAGGGGTTGTGAGCTTACTCACGTTTAACATTGCAAAGAACCCCGGCGAAATAATAACTACACTGCTTGAAATTAGCAATTTAATTGCTAATGTTGTCGGCCAGGGGTCAACAGTAGGCCATACCAAGAATCGGAAGCTCACTCTTCCATTTAAAATTAAAATGACCCAGGTGAAATGAAAAATACATTGCTTGCAGCCAGTCACTCAATTGCTAATGTTGCCAGACATAGGCCAACAGTAAGCTATACCAAGGGTCAGGAGCTTATCAAGATGAAAATTAAAAGGACCCGGGTAAACTGATAAATGCATTGCTTAAAATTAATAACTAAATTGTTAATGCTGTCAGTCATAAGTCAACAGTAAGTCCGCACCCAAGGCCGGGAGCTCACTCTTCAAGTTAAAATTAAAATGACCCAGGTGAAATGATAAATGTACTGCTTAAAATTAGCAACTCAATTGCTAATGTCAACCATGGGTCAATCGTGCGCTATACCCAGGGTCAGGAGCTCCCCCCTCAAGTTAAATTTTAAATAACCCGGGTGAAAGGTTCCTTATTTATATTATTATTATGACTATTATTAGTTTTAATATATAAAGCATAGGGAGGTCGACGGTAGGCCCCCTTGCAAGTTCTTGAAAACTGTAGACGGCCCAAGCTATCCCAATTGGCAAAAGGTTCGCCCGGCCTAAGCCGGCCTCGAACTCATGACCTCCTGGTCCAAAAATGGCCCTGGGGCTTTAGGCCCACCAAATGGCCACAGTCCACACACCGACAGTATAATGACTGGAAGAGGGGAGGGTGGGGTGAGTAGCTTGCTATCCTGTTAAACGCGGCCGGAAGGCCAACAAAACGGATTCAAACTAAGGAAACAATCTGATGTAAGAGCTGTTCAACAGGGAATATGCTCTCTCAGAGTTTAATAAAGTCCCCATCTTCAAAGGCTTTTAAAAGAAAGTCTGGATGTGTTTTGGTAGTGTGTTCCTGCATAGCAGAGGGTTGGACTAAACGACCATTAAGATGTTATCCCCCCCCCCCACTCATACACACTAGTTCTATATATTTGTAATATTAAAAGGAAACAATATATAATGGAACACATCCCATGGTGTGGGACAAGAAAACAATTGGAGGGAAACATAATTATTTAACTATTTACAAACCTATAATTATTATGCATATACAGTATATATATATATAATGGGGCCTAAGGAGGCAAATGAACCAACTCCCACTAGCATGCCCCAGGCCTCCGCCATCAAAATGGTGCCGACAACACTGCGAAGGATGAGGGGGGGGGAGCAAACAGCCATGCGGCCAACATGGCGCCTCCTTGAGCCAGTGACTCTCTATACAGAAAAAAGGAGGGGGGGGAGGGGCCGGGGCCAGCGCCCAGGTAGACAGGTCCCCGGCAGAGCGATGGCGACCAGCAAGGAAGGCTTCCGTGGGGCGGCAGGCCGCACCTCACCCTGCCCCGGCCCCAACGCCACCCGAGGCCCATATGGGTGCCGCTCCCAACCTCAGGGAGTATCGGGAGCGCACTCCCGCCAAAATCGCCACAAACAAGCGACGGGGCTCGTCGGAGTGGCAGAGGCCGCTGCCGCCTCTCACCCGCCTCACCAGCGGGCGCTTTAAAAATTAGCGGGGAGAGGACCAGCCTGACCCCGCGGCCTAGTCCCCCAACAGGGGCGACGAGCCCAAAGCTGCCATCCCCAGCCCAGGGCTCGTGGCGGGCCCAGGGAGACCGGATGCGGTCTCTTCAGGGCCGGAGGCGCAAAGCGCCGCTGCGCTTGGCCGCTAGCCGATGGAACGGGGAAGGAGCGGGAGCCCGATTCTGGCATGGGGAGAGGGAGGGGAAGGGGACAAGGCCCCGTTCCCCGAATCCGCAGCTCACCTGCAGGAGGAGACCGACCGTCTCCTCCAAGTGCAGAGCTCCAACTGAGCTCTCAGGAGGCTGGCCTTCCTAAAGGGAGGCCACGCCCCCTGCCTCCAAGAGGTTCTACGAACCTCCTCTTTTTCCGTGGGAGGGGGCAAAATCCTCTCCCTCTTTAGCCTTTGGCTATGAGGGAAATTCTGTTCCTCCACCATATATTCATAAATCAACAATTAATCAAATGTCATATCCAAAATTCCTAACCAACAAGGTTTTCCATTTTCACATAGTGGGGCTATGTGTTTGTAAAATGTTCATTGTTTTGTGTTTCCTCTTTGGCAAGGTAATGCTACCATCATTCCGCAAGGCCTGTAAGACTTATCTCTTTTGGTTAGCATTTCACTGCTAAATTGTGTAACTATTTTGGTCAATTTAAATGCTGTTTGATTGTAGTATGTTTTTATGTAACTGTAAGCCGCTCCAAGCCCTTACAAGATGCATTACAAGGCAAGGGGTTCTTTGCTACCTTCTGGCAAAAGTTAAGGAAGAAAGGAAGCAGTGTTGGCAGTGAGCACCAAGGAATAACTCGCTAACCACAGTCTATTCCACAAAGAACCTGAAGATCAGCTTTGAAAACATGGGTATCTTTTTCTTCTTTCATTACCACAGTTTGAACAATCCTCCTTGGTACATGTTGATCAAAACAATTAATTCAAGGTAACTCATGCTCTCTCTAATCTTTCGTATGCTTTGAATTCTTTACATTTCTACACCAGAGAAGAGTTTTCAAATGCTTATGTTCATCCAGAGACTGATATCTCAATTTATATTTTGCTGGTACAATGGGCCCTTTGCATCCAAGGATTCAATCATCTACTGCTTGTAAATATTTCTTTTTTACAATTATTCATAAAAGCTAATGTTTTTGCCATTTTATATAAGGGACATCATTTTATTCTATTATTGAATATAATGGAATTTGAATACCCATGGATTTTTTTCCATTGAAGGTTCCTGAAACCAAAGCCCAACAGATATAGAAAGAACTTGAATATCATCTGCAACACAGTAAGTTAAAAAGGTTGGTTTTAGCTATGGCAAGAAACTGTTCTACTTCATTCTGACAACAGAGTGAATATTCCTATTACTGATAAATTATTTTTAGCCTTTTCATATATATGATAAGTCACATAGATGTTACTGGCTACCATAGTGTTTGCTGCTTTCCTTTGGAGCAACAAAAGCAGGAAAGACAACTTTTGATGGAACTCTCTAGTGTCAAGGTGAGTGAGATAATTTCCTATTGATATTTGGGGACACCCCTCCCCCCAAAGTTTCTCTCCTAGCATGATGTACTGTTGAAATCTTCATGAGAACCAAAATCTAAATAATCTGGAAAGAAGGCAGCAGACACAAGACTCAAGAAATACCCATCTTTGTTTACCATCACAATATACATCACCAAAGTAAACTGTGCCCTGCTGGTCAACTGAGTTTTGAATTTAAGCAATGAACACACTTACTCATGCCTTGAAATTAGTCTCAATGAGCTATCACCACATAAGTGACAGCTGTTTGGATGGAAAAATAAAAATAAAATATTTCACTTGTTGAACAACCTATAATAATGTGCAGAGCTACAGCAGACAACAGGGCAAGGTTTCTTCCACATTTTAAAAGTATGATTGATGGGACACCTCTCCATTGGCGTCCCCTTGTTGTGGGGGAGAGGCTTGCATACCCTAATGAAGTTGTGAGCTATGCTGGCGGTGGCATAATAGCCACCGGTAGGGCCTCTCATGACAGACAGGTCACAACCCAAGGGTCTGACAAAGAGCGTCAAAGGGCAGGATGGGCTCTCTAGCCTTTTGGCAACCATCCTAGGAGAAGGAAAACTCTGATTTCAAACCTGGGCAGATGGTGCTCGTTTCACCCTGTAAAGTCAACTATTTAAGAGAAGGAAATTTGAACAAAACCTACGACCTGAAGACCTCGCTGCCACCATCCCAGCTTGCTAGGCCCCAGCAGACAAACCTTTGGTTTAAAGGGTGAGACCAGTTCGGTGTATGCTGCACTCCACCAGAAGAGTCCATTGCACAGGCTCAAAGGACACATCCAACCTCCTTAGTCATCAATGTGCTTGTAGAAAGCGTGGGATGAGTCCTTCCTGAATCTTCATTCGCGAAGAAAAGCCAACAATGATGGGACAGTTCACCTGGCTTGAGAAATATTTTCTAATTAAAAAATGGATGGATCTATTTATTTCTCAGTATAATCTCAGACTGCACATTAAATATATTTGATTTGGTTATGTGTCATATAAACGTTGTGATTAAGAGTTTACGTGTTGGCATAATCTATATAAAATACATAGGTTGGAGGCCCCTCTACCAATTGGTGCAAGTGGATGTTGGAACACATCAGCTGAAGGACTCTGTTGATTACCTCTGTTGGTTCCAATTCTTCTATCTTCCAAGCCTAAGCCTTCTCACCTGGACCAATCTAATACATCGGTAAATAAACCACCATTCTAGTAGTGAAGTGAAACCATATGCTGGAATAAGATAGGAGAATATATACAGTATATATATATATATATATATATATATATATATATATATATATTCTAGTCTCATTAATGTTTTAGTTAGGTCTTGCAGAACATTGTTGAACACAAGGAATGCTACTTTGGGGGCTTGTATCATTCTAGCAATTATTTATGTCGACATTGTTTAATCAATGCTAATGACTGCCTTATATCTAAAAGTATTTATACTTAAACATAAAGACATTATCCCCACTGACTGGATGCAATTAGTCTCCAGAGGCCATTAGCGGAGTTATTATTTAACAATGTTAACAATGGAGATTATCATGATTTAAGATAAGATGTTGGCAATAATGTGCAATTAGGAGATAACTTTTTCACTTAAAACATAACACCCTGAGGTTATCATTTGCAAGAGCAAAAGGATGCGTTATCAACTTCATCCAGAAATACCTATGCAAATGAGATTACCATTTGCAAGAGCAAAAGGATGTGCTATCAACTTCATCCAGAAATACCTATGCAAATGTAGTGCTCTGTATAAATGACACACATACAGTATATATATCCTTAATCTGTTAAATCAATTTTTCTTCTATTTTGATCCAAGATAACTACTGGCGATAGAGACAAAAGTAGTGACAGATGGTGGAATTAAAGGTGTTCTTCCCCTTCTTTCCTCTAATGAAACAAAGCTCCATTTCTCCTGTAGTTTGTGATAGCAAATAGTCCTGTCGTCCATCAATTCCCCCGAACGGTATCACATTTTTGTCATCCTCCTCTACCAAAGAAAATGGAGATCCTACATGAACCACGGATGATCACTAGAATACCTCCTTTTCTCGAATGTCTAATTCACTATATGTGATAGCAACATTTATTGATTAATCCTTTCAGAAGGCTCTTCAGAAGGCTCTTCAGAAGGGTGTTAACAACTAACCAACAGCACTAAAATAATTAATACATATGACTAGCTTGGGGATCCAGCGGTGCCTGGGTAATTTGAGAAAGGCATTGTGGGCCAAGGTTGGTCTTTATCTGTTATTTATGTGGCTCGCAGTACTCTCAGGAAGTTAGTGAAGGTACTGCAAATCCCATCATGCATGGTCCATCTTTCTCCAAACACCACCAGGATGTAGAGTGGCTCATGGAGGGTCTGTCTGCCAAGTTTGGCTGTGATCCATCATTATTGGGAGAAGCAGTGGTATCATGAACTTACTGAAGGTACTGCAAGTCCCATCGTCTGTGGTCTGTCGTCCTCTCAACTGGATGTAGAGAGGGTTATGGGGGCTCTTTGTGCCAAGTTTGGTCTTTATTGGTTTATTGTTTTTGGTCATTGGTCCACCCTCCTCCAAACTGCAGCAGGATGTAGAATGGGTCATTGGGGCTCTTTGTGCCAAGTGTGGTCTTGCAGGGTTGCAGTGGTCTCAGAAAGTGAGTGAAGGTACTGCAAGTCCCATAATCCAGGGTACGCCCTTCTCCAAACTGCAGTAGGATGCAGAGTGAGTCATGGGGGCTCTGTGTGCCAAGTTTGTAGAGGCTGGCGAATCTGAAACCACAGTGGAAGCCATTCCTGACAGCCCGAGGGCCTTTCCTTTTCCCTCTTTGCCTCCTAAGAGTGTTGTAATGTTGGTGGTGGCTGGCCAATCATGAGTCCATATGCAAAATCTCCCTCAGTGGCAACCAATCCCCTCTCTGCCACCTTCCCTCTCTGCCTCCTAAGAGTGTCGGAATGCTGGTGGTGGCTGGCCAATCAAGAGTCCGTATGCAAATTCTCCCTCAGTGGCAACCAATCCCCTCTCTGCCTCCTTGGATGGGTGGAATGTTGGTGGTTGGACAATCAGAGCCGTTATGCAAATAATCCCACAGTGGCAACCAATGTAAACACTGCCACATATTCCTCCGCACCTCCACACCTCTGCAAACACTGACTTTTATTATATAAATAGATAGTAGGGCAGTTTGATCCAAAAAAAGTTTCAAAACTCATTTCGGATCTAGTCATAGATAGCGTTTCGGATTATTTGGACTTCCGAAAAAATTCCGATAAATTTCAAATTTGATTTGGAAGTATTTCCGAAATTCGGAAGTCTTCAAAAATGGCTTCCGCTTTCAAAAAATGGGCAAAAAAATCAGCAGAAGGGAGAGTCAGCTGTTAGCTATCAGCCATTGAGCAAACAGTAAGAAAATTCGGACATGACATCTGAAATTCGGAATTCGGATTTCAGAATTCCTTTTGGAAGGGTTGCTCTCGAAATTGCTAAAAAAGTCAGAAGTATCCCAAAAACTTCCGAAATTTGGGAGTATCTGAAATTTTAAAACAGCCCTAATAGATAGATAGATAGATAGATAGATAGATAGATAGATGATAGATAGACAGACAGACAGACAGACAACCTTCCAGATCATTTTACTTCAGCTAGCCAGTTCAAGGTTGGGAACAGATTATGGATGAGAACTTCCCATTAGCAATGGGCTTGAGCTATTCTCATAGCTATAAAGATGGAGATGAATCACCCTGCACATGAAATATATTTGATTTGGTTCTGTGTCATATAAACTTGGTGATTAAGAGTTCACGTGTTGGCATAATCTATATAAAATACATAGGTTGGGGGGCCCTCTACCAATTGGTGCAAGTGGATGTTGGAACCCATCAGCTGAAGGACTCTGTTGATTACCTCTGTTGCACCTTAAAGCAATTATGTGTTCCGGTTTTTGTGCCAGAAGTAGTATCCTTCTTGTCATTTCTTGTCCTTTTTATTTTAAATGTTTGCACATCAAAGTTTTGGAACCATTTCTCAGTAACCGTAGCCAGGAAGAAATTATTGTATACAATTGTACCTGTATGGGTGCTCAGATTTTGTAGTTGATGAATACCTTTTTGCTCCTCATAGCCTTTTCTATACCTCATTCACCTTTACTTGATTCAATCTGTTACTGCTTTTTGAGCTTTTAAGTCACAAATAGGACAACAGAAAAAGTAAATGATCATGTATGAACTGAAGTGGCTTTGTTTTTGTGCTCTAGGGAAGGAGGGGGTTGTACTAACTGCAAGTGAGTAGCTGAGAGTTCCTATAATTCTCAGGGCTCAATGTTCCCCTCTTCCCCAGAACAAGATTAGATTCTGAAAGAAGTAAAATCAAATAAGTGACAATGTAGGCCAGAAAAGTAGCAAGGGTGGAAATAAATGTGTTAAACTTCTTTCCCCTTTCTTCAATTATTCCTTATTTCCTTATAATGTGCTTTGCTTGAGGAAACACATAAGTTTATGGTGTAACTACCCACCACATCTGCCTGAATTTACTCTGTTTTAGGAGTTTTTATTCTTGCCTAATCTGTTCAAGTCAGAAGAAAACTCCTATTCTCTTTCAGCCTCATCAGATGGGGTGATTTTAGCATCCTAAGATGTTTTCACCCCATCTGGAGGACAGAGACCGACATTGGACATTACACGACATTGTGTGACACCTGGCGTAGGCCACGCACTCAACCAGACTGAAAGCATTGCCAGACGCTTATACCTCAACAATGAAGGCTTCCCTTGTTGTACTGTCTCCAATAGAGCTCTAATGGAGTCAGCACAGGGGCCTCCCAACAACGTGTGATGGGGGAAAGCATCATCAAGAGGGAGCTGTGTGCAGGACGACATATTTGCCCCACTGTTCCCTCTTTCCTCGCAAAAGTCTGGAGACACTTCGCCAGGGCTTTTTGATGAGGTCCTTAGTGGCCTGTGGCTGGACCAGCAAGCAGAGGTCCATGCTCTGTAGGTGGAAGTCGTGTGAATTGTTATCTTCAAAATGAAACTTTCCAACTCTTTTCCTCTGAATCCACACTTCTTCCCCTCCCCTCTTTCTGCCTGGTAATATTTTTGCTATCAAACCCTATTACTCCCCATGCCAAGTGGAGCTTATTTGGTCAATGAAATAACATTTCAAGAACCATTACAATAATTAATGAGAATGACAAATCATCTCTTATTAAACTTTCCATTACAATCTGTCATAATTAACATCTTATTTGAATCCTATGCTGGAACTACAATTCTTAACAATCTTAAAATTTCCCCATAGCATATTAGGGTTTGGGTCAACACATACGTAATGTCTTATTGAAGCTATGAATTTCCATATGGATGAAATGTGAATGCCAAATTATTTGTTTGAATTCAATACATTGCTCCAAGGAATGCCTCTGAGGAAGCTTTAGCAAAATGGTTTGAGCTCCAAAATAACACCGTAAGGCATCCAGTAGGAACAATTGTATCCACTACGTTTGTACAGCAACTAGCTTGAATCGCAGTAGATGGAAACCTGAGAACCGTTCCAGCGATCCAAGGCAAATATCGCACCACGGACCTTGTAACATTTTTGGTCCCCTTGAGTCACTTTGGATTATCAGGCAACTCAGGGCGTAGGAACTTCTGCTGGAACGTTGCTATTGTTTTATACCTACATGCATGGACACATTGCAGGAGATCCACGCCTAGTTGCAACGTATACCTTTAATCCACATTATACACGAAATGGACCTTCGTATCCCGCTTTGGACTGATAACCAACCTCAACCACCAGGACTGGATTTGCTTGGTATCGGACTCACTCGGTTACCATACATTAAGTACCTTGACATAATTTGCACAATATTTTGTATCTTAACAAGTAAATTCTATAGATAATATATGTATAGATTGCAATGCTTGCTATGCTGATATAAACTGATAAATGTTATATTTCGATACACTATTGATATACGGTTTTCACTTTGGTAACTGTATTACACATCTCATGTCAGTAGAGATGGGCTCATTGGTGGATGAAACAAAAGGATGATGACCTGAAAATACTGCTGTTTAATGTCAGATTGGTAAATGGTAAAACAGCTGCCATTCAGGATGTGATCCTGACTGTATTAAAGAGACTAGGCTGGATGAGGTGGGTGGCTGTGGGATAATCTTTATCTACCAGGATGTTTTGTGCAACAACAGGTGGGACCCAGGTAGAGAGAAGATGGGGGTGTTGATATGTTCTAATCCATTTATTTCAGTTCAGTATGCTACAGAAAGATTTACTTAATTCTAAGGTTGAAATATTTTTAAATTTACAAGTAGAAATGGCTTGGATTTTACTTGCATCCAAGCAATCATTTTATATTTTACATCAGTCGGCACCCAGAAGTTGCTCATTTGTCCCAACTAACAGACCTTTTAATCTCTTAACCATGGGATTTCTGCTGGATCTATTTGAGAATCAATAAGATTTTAAAAAAATACCCCCAAATAAATACACTAAACAAGTTTTTCGTAGGGTAGTTGAGAAAAGGGATTTTCAAAAATTCATGTGGTTGTTTTGTTCTCTCCCTATTTCATAAGAAGGACATGGAACAGGGGACATTTAATGTCTTTTAATGCAGGTTTTACTTAAATAGCAGCGTCCCCTTCTTATGACATAAATGCAACTGAATTATATTTAATTCAGTTTTTAATATTAAAAACACAAGTAAAGAAAACACCAACACGTCTATCTGAAAATGAAAACAAATTGAATTAGTTGTAGCTTATTAACAATTGACTATTTGTTCTGCTAACATAGGGTGCTTCCAGACAAGGCTTAAACTTGTGTCAAGGTGGGTTTTAAAAACCCCCTTCAGTGCAAAATTAAGTTCCTACTGCCCTCCAAAAACCCAAGCTTTTAACATGTTATCCTGATAACAATTAGGATGCCATGCAGCCACCGCAAAACCACACAAAAAACTCTTAAAAAGAAAGTTCAACTTACTTGACCACCATTATGTTCTTCCTTGTACCAGGAGGGTGCAAGGAAATGAGACGTAGGAGTTGGGGAGCCGAGGGAGGGGAGTGATTTTACTCCCCCCCCCCCCAATCTCATAGAGTGATGAGGGACATGCTGCTGGCCAGGTAACTTTACATTTCTTTTAAGTGTTATTTGGGGTTTTGGGGGGAAGGCTCCTAGAGTTCACAAAACCAAGATGGTTTTGTGGATTGGGCCCGGGGATCATGTGACACGAAACCTGCTTTGTTCCTAATTAATTCAGTTATATTTATTTATTTATTTATTGACATCATTTATATTCCGCCCTTCTCAGCCCGCAGGGGACTCAGGGCGAATCACAATGCACACATACAGGCAAACATTCAATGCCATAGACACACAACATATATAGACAAACAACGAGCTACACAACTGGTCGAGAGTTCACCCCGACCCGGGCAGGCCTCGAACTCATGACCTTCTGGTCATTAGAGATCTTATGCAGCTGACTCCCAGCCAGCTGAGCCACATTCCTGGTGATGCTGTTAGGAGATGTTGTTTGGATGCTTCTGGGCCCTTAGTTATCTTCAGAACTACCAAAAAAGGGACTCTTGTCACTTCATAAACAAAATGAATTAAAAAGTGAAGTCCCCATTAAATTTTGCAAACTTTTCACATGCAGAGCAAGCCTAGAAAACCTTCCTTTTTCACTTTCATATGGAAAAAGGTAACACAAAGATCAGTTTAACACTGATATTAACAAATAATAACTATGCTTGGACAAGAACCCAGAGGGAAGGAAAGCAAGACTTACATGTCAAATTAAATACTACTGTTAGTTGTAACATCTGCGAGATGCAGTCAGTTCTATTTATAATTCTATGAGCCTGACAAAATACTTCGGTATCTGAAACCATATCTCCAAGGAAATAACATGATGAGTGTCAAGAACAAGAATTCTACATAATGATAACAGAAGCCTCGAGCTATATATGCCCCCGTGTACCAGATCACCTGTCAATATCATACTGGAATTCTATCAAAAGCCATGCAATTCTATTAGTGCTTCCATTGATGGTGGTCTCTATGGATAATGCATTTGTTTTTCCACTTCTCTTTGGAAGATTGACTTTGCACTGAGATTCCACTGAGAAAAAATTATTGTTATGATTTATTTATTGCAGATGCATAAATGTGGAAAGAACTGTCAATTGAATATGAAATATAGCAGGCAAGTCACACGACATAATTCTCCAAGCTGTCCCTCACCTTAATAACTATGTGCTATAAGTCAGAAAATATAAATTAAATGTTTCTATTAGACAAGGAACAAGTAATTACAATTGGATGTAGCAGCAGGAAATGAAACATTAAATATTTCTAAATGAAATTCTGTCTTCAGAAAAGGATGTGGATTAATAAATATATGCTTCAGCAACAGAAAATACAAAAGAAACCAAAGTATAAGGTGACACCTTTTCCCATAATAATTATTTCAGGAGTGAATTTCCCTTCTGAGGGTTAGATTTCTGTCACTTCCTGTTAACTATGAGTCATTTAACTTAACTATGAGTCATTTGTAAGTAGAATGTTTGCAGTTCAGGGACTGCTTGTAGTAAATTCTACTCGTTGCACCAATCATAAAGAGATACTTGTAGGCAAAAAAAGGATTATGCCCTGGTATACCACTGAAAGGGAACCCTTAAAACCTCAGTCCAGCAGAGCAGGCAACAGAAGCAAGCAGTCTCCTTAGGTGAAGCAAAAATATTTTATTTTTCAGCGTGGCCACACAGAGATGAAACAGCCGAAGACCAGTGTGTGTCTTCAAGAAAAGAGCTGCCCATCCTGTTATAATCTTTCTGTTATCTTTTATACACTTTTTTTACTGGGTTATGGTGTAGCCCCTCTGCCCATGCCCCTTATCCAATCAGGTTCTTAAAACATGCTTTTCTCATTATTTGGCCATCTCGGCACTTCTAACTTATAAGCTCTACCTATACGGTGCCAGCATAGATAAAGATATATTATTTGTATATAGATAAGCATTGAATTGTCAGGTCATCTTGTGTGCATTGATATTTGGAACATCCTGTGTATTTGGAACACACAATCTCCCCTCGGCCTTCAATCTTCCGTTCCCTTTTGCCAAGAGGAGCACTTTTATTTTAAGTGAAGGGAGAGAGCAAAAGTAGTCCTGGCGTGGCATGAGGGGCTAGTGGATGGCTGCGGTTTTTCTCTGTCTGTTTTCTTTGCAAAGGTGTTTTCCTTGTCCTGGCTATGTCCTTCTTCCATACCCATCACCTTGGCTGCAGCGAGTACAAGGCACCCATGGGCCCAAGTGGTTGGTTTGCCCCTCTGCTGCTCCTTTAGCCATGGCGGCAGTGGGCATGGGGGGTGAATCCCTCAGGGGGCAGTTGCCGTGGATTTTTCATTAAACATGCCTGTTTACACCAGACACAACTTCTACCAAACAGATAGGGTCCATCTTTTGGATGCAGGTAACAGTCAGTTTTTGTGTAATCTGCAAGCTGGTATTCGGGCTGTTTTAGGGCTTTTGGGGGGTTAAGGGCTATGAAATCACTCACACCTAATCCATCTACCAAACAGATAGGTCATCTTTTGGTGTGCAGGTAACACCCCTTTTGGTGTGTAATATGAATAGCTGGTATTAATACTTTTTAGGGCTTGTGGGAGTCGGGCTATCCAACAATGGTGCTCGGGCGACTAATCATGATTTAAAAACACAGATACATCAATTAAAACAGCAGATATGAGCCGTTTGTGGCTCTAGGGTATGAATGGGAACCCTCATCTGATCTCAATATTCTCTGGAGTTGGAATGGAATTCTCCACCCATTTCCCTGAATGGTCACCTTGGAAGCAACATTTGGTTGCAGCTGGGGACCATGCTGTCTCACCCTTGATTTATGAGGATGGGGTCTCTGATGGCCGCTCCCTAGGTTTCATTACACACCAAGTTCATGCCCTTAAAAAAGAGTGCTTTTGGGTTACAAGAAGACTTTCATAATTGCACAGTATTCAGCACAAAACACATACTTTTTGAATGTCACTGGCAACTCTGTGCCTGGCCCCAATTTACTCTATTTCCAGGTAAACAAGGTCCAGACTACTTCCAAACTGTCTCTGACATTTCAACTTGCTTATTAAATGCCAACTTTATGCAGCGGCATTTAAAAAGTGCGTGGAGGAAGGTGCCAAATGTTTTCAGGAAGCTTTAACCAGTGTTATTATATGTACTTCCCTTCCCTTCAGTTGTGATTTGTAATTCGGAGGTATATGCAACCTTTTCTATTTGTAAAGCCTACAAGGAAAATTGTTATGGCACTTGGTGGCTAGTTGCATGCTATTTCCCACTACTTTTTGTGATATAATGAGAACGATTCCACATATAATGGTTCCAGCAACATGACTGTCTGCTAAACAAAAATCCAATAAAAATGTAAAAACAAAATTGTAAGCCCATAAAAATGTAATGAGGTATTACGATGCCAAATGTTCATGTTTGTGATCTACTTCCTTTCAACAGAAAGCAGCAAAAGTAAAGCGAGAGAAACCACACAATTTTTATATCTTCTATTTTGTGATGCTCATTTCACCATCTTTTTAATGAAACTGGTTAAAAACGAAAGAACTTAATTTATAAAACCTTTTTTGAAATGATTATAGTTTAATTATAAAAGATTACATTTTTCTCTTTCTTTTCTCATGCATTTTAAAACTATCATTGCTTAAATCTAGTTTCCCCCCCAAAAAGGTAAAAACACTGAACAGTTGTCTATGTCAAGTAAAATTGTATGGAAATGATGTTTTTTAATCCAGAGGAAAATGTATTTGATGATTAAATTGAGATGAATTGGCAATAGAAGCTATTGTCTTGCTGTTGGATAAGACAGATGATAGAACACAAATGAAGTTCGCTAAATGGAAGCAACAGCAATTATGTACAATGGAGCAACAAGGAAAACATGTGATATTATATTTTAATGTATTAAATATTTTCTTTTAGTAGGTTTGCTTTAGATTTTTGGAGCTATTCTTCTATATTGTATTGTCTGCTTTGTGTTTGACTGGATGGTCACAGTGCATTCAGAAAAGTGACTCTGAAAAAATGATAAAAATGTACTTTGGGTCCTCTAGTACTAAACCATCACTTACATGCTGGTGTTGGGTGTAGGAATTTTGTGTAGCTTACACTTGCTATGATTTCTGCTGGACAATTATTGATAAAGTACTTTAGGTAATGTCTTAGATGAGGAGGACAGAATGGAATGAAGACAAAAAGGAGTACCTCAAGTTGATAGCAATAAAATGAGAATACTGAAGAACAGTCCACGTTTTGAAAATTCTACAGGGCATGAGACTGCCGATTTGATCCATCAAGCATCTGTGACCTCCTATGCTGACAAGAATGGTTAAAAAGGTCTCTCTCTCGGCATTACTTCGCGAACGAAGATTCAGGAAGGACTCATCCCACGCTTTTTACAAGCGCGTTGATGACTAAAAAGGCCAATCTGAGATAGGCAAGTTCGGTTGCAGAAAGCGCAACAGAAAGTCTCCTTGGGTGATGTTTTTTCCAAGTTTCGGTTCTTTCTGCGTTGTCCGTTTCTCTTCGAGACCCATTCGGCGTGTCTTCTCGAAAGAGGCCGCAGCATTGTGGATAGTGCTTCTCCATGCCTCCCGATGTGAGGCCAGGGTGGACCATTGTTGGTGATCAATCTGGCCAAGCCTGAGATGTTGTTTCAGGGAGTCCTTATATCTTTTGGGGCGCCTCTCTTGCGCTGACCCGTGGCGAGTTCACCGTAGAGTAGTATCTTTGGGAGGCGGTGGTCCTCCATCCTAGAGACGTGTCCTGCCCAGCGCAGCTGTGTTCTCAATAGCATGGCCTCAATGCTGGTGATCCCTGCTTGCTCAAGGACAGCAACATTCGTCACATAGTCGGTCCAGTGTATATTTAGGATTGTGCGAAGACAGCGCTGATGAAAGCGCTCGAGGAGTCGTAGGTGTTGGCGATAGGTGACCCATGTTTCAGACCCATAGAGGAGAATGGACAGTATGATAGCTCTGTACACACTGATTTTGGTGCTTTGTCTCAGGTGCTTGTTGCTCCAGACTCTTTTGTGAAGCCTTCCGAATGCACTATATGCCTTTGATAATCTGTGATCTATCTCTTTGTCAATCTTGGCGTCTGAAGAGATGATGCTTCCCAGGTAGGTGAACTGCTGAACGGACTTAAGCACAGATGTGCCTATGCTGACGTGAGGATGGTGGTGTTCTTCCTGTGGTGCGGGCTGGTAGAGGACTTCTGTTTTCTTCAGGCTGACTTCCAGCCCAAACAGCTCTGCAGCTGTTGCAAAGCAGGATGTGAGGCGCTGCAGGGCTGCTTCTGAATGGGCGACAAGGGCAGCATCGTCAGCAAAAAGTAGCTCACGGACTAGATAGTTTAGAGTCTTAGTGTGAGCCCTCAGACGGCTTAAGTTGAACAAGCTACCATCAGTACGATAGCGTATATATATGCCGTCTTCTTCTTGTAGGTCTGCCATAGCCCTTTGGAGCATCATGCTGAAGAAGATTGTAAATAGGGTTGGTGCAAGAACACAACCTTGTTTCACTCCATTAGTTATGAGAAAGGGCTCCGAGAGAGCATCGCCATATCTGACTTGACCGTGCTGGCCCTCATGTAACAGGACAATCATTTTGAGGAACTTGGGGGGACATCCTAGACGTTCCAGGATCTGCCACAGACCTTTCCTGCTCACAGTGTCGAAGGCTTTGGTGAGGTCGACAAATGTTACATAGAGTCCTTTGTTCTGCTCTCTACATTTCTCTTGCAGTTGTCTAAGGGCAAAAACCATATCTGTGGTGCTCCTATTTGCTCTGAAGCCGCATTGGCTTCAGGGAGAAGTTCTTCTGCAATAGCCGGAACTAATCTGTTCAGGAGTATCCTTGCAAGGATTTTTCCAGCAATGGAGAGCAGTGTTATACCTCGATAGTTTGAGCAATCGGATTTTGTTCCCTTTTTTCTTATACAGGGTGAGGATAACTGCATCTCGGAGATCTGATGGCAGTTCACCTTTTTCCCAGCAACTCACAAGGAGCTCGTGGAATTTAGCATGCAGTACATGACCTCCCTGTTTCCAAGCTTCAGGTGGGATTCCATCGATCCCGGCTGCCTTGCCATTTTTCAACTGCTGTATGGCCTCAATGGTCTCTTCCAGAGTGGGAGCTGTGTCCAGTTCATTTTTCATTGGTTGTTGTATCATGTGTTGGATAGCTGAACCTTGGACTACTCGGCTGGCATTAAAGAGACCCTGAAAATGTTCAGCCCATCGGTTCAGGATGGAGGTTTTATCAGTAATTATTGTTTGACCATCTGTACTGTATAAGGGGCTTTGGACCTGATAAGTAGGTCCAAACACTGACTGGATGGTCACAGTGCATTCAGAAAAGTGACTCTGAAAAAATGATAAAAATGTACTTTGGGTCCTCTAGTACTAAACCATCACTTACATGCTGGTGTTGGGTGTAGGAATTTTGTGTAGCTTACACTTGCTATGATTTCTGCTGGACAATTATTGATAAAGTACTTTAGGTAATGTCTTAGATGAGGAGGACAGAATGGAATGAAGACAAAAAGGAGTACCTCAAGTTGATAGCAATAAAATGAGAATACTGAAGAACAGTCCACGTTTTGAAAATTCTACAGGGCATGAGACTGCCAATTTGATCCATCAAGCATCTGTGACCTCCTATGCTGACAAGAATGGTTAAAAAGGTAGTAACGCAAGAAAACAACTTTCTGGATATTTGACTGGGGTTTATAATACACTTCACAGAGGTAGGTGTCTAATGTCTAGTATTTGGTCTGGATTTTGTGCAGCCAGTTTTGCCCTGGATCTGGAATATGTTGACTAGGATTGTGCATTTTCAGCTGAACCTCAATCCACTTGCTGGCCAAATTACAGACACCCCCCCCCCGCGATACGTTTTCGCATGCCTTCCGAAAACAGGTGGGTAGCTAAATAGCTGTTTCTAGTCCGGAGCTGAAAAATTCAGCTAGATCGAGCCCATTGACCGCAATCTCCGGGCTCCTCTTCCCATTAATTTAGGCAATGGCATTGTTTGTCCTTATATCCTTCATTAAGACCTGGATTAAAACCATCAGAGTTAAGATATCACTCTTTCTGCGATCTTGTCCCCTTCTGTCTGTAGAGAAGACCTGGGTTTAAAGAAAGGGCTTAAGGTACCATTCTTTCTGTGATCCTTTCCCTTTGGTCTGTAAAGGAGACCTGAATTTAAAGAAAGGGCTTAAGATATCACTCTTTCTGAGATTCTTTCCCTTCAATCTGTAGAGGAGACCTGGGTTTAAAGAAAGGGCTGAAGATACTACTTTTTCTGTATTTCTTTCTCTTCATTATGTAGAGACCAGGTGTAATGCTTCATTAAAGCTGTTTCTACTCTAGAGGAGACAGGCAGGTGTGTGTTATCTCCCTGCAGCATGCAGCTTTGGTAATTTAAGGAGGCTTCCCATTTCCCAGGGAAGAAAGAGTGATCAACCTGGAGCTATCCTACCCAGGGCTTCCTTTAAAAAGCTCTCTCTTTGCCCTGTCTGGAGTAATGCTCCCCCCCCCCCCCCCAATACACACACACACTTTTCCTTCTAGCAGCTGCCTCCCTCCTGAACTCCACTTGTAGCTGAAAGCAGCCAATATTTGACAGCTACTGTTCTGTTGGAGCCAGAAGAACATGATGTCTGGCCTCTTGCCGTTATTGCCAGCCGGTCAAACCGAACAAGCTAGATTGGCCAAAGGGAATCAGCCAATCTGAATCCTTGCACAAGCCTAATACTGATATCTGCTATAGTGTATTATGTGGTGAATTCAGGTATTCCTGTGACTTATTAAATGATCTGTAATTCTGTATACCTTATTGCATGCTTCAGTGTGCATTTGCTATGTATGTTTTGTGGCTGCTGCAGTTTCTAGTTGCCTCAAAGCTATATCATAATGTGAAAGGAAAAAAAGATTAAAAGAAACAAAGAACAAAAATTTACTACTGAACCCAGTAATTTTCACCTGCCAAGACAATAGTATCCACTTGATGAATACATTTCCCCCTCCCATTCCCCTCCTCCCAAATTGGGCTTAAAGGTTTAATGTTCTCCCACAGAGTTGGAGGAGTGCGGAGAAAGAGAGTAAAGAAAAGTCCCACTACAAGAAAAGATTTCACTTCCACAAGTTGGTACTTAACCCTAGGATTGGAATCATTTTCAAACATTCTTTTGAAGTCAAACTTCACTTATTTTATGTTTGTATGTATCTGGGTTACCTACATGTTATTATACCAGAACAAAAATGCTAATGAAAAATGGAGTATAGAAAATATACTTTTGAAGATTTCTTTAGATTTAAAAAAATATTCTGTCTCCTAGAGATAAAGTGGTATGCACTATGAAAATGGATTCCTCTGCAAAGCAACTAAATATCCTACTTCATACTTCCTGATACACTGATAAACTGCATGGGCAGTTTTAAAGCAGATAATCAAAAGGAATTCTGAATTTTCCTTTGTTTCTGAATATATGGCTTACTTGTGCCAATTGTTTACTTTGTTTTAAAAATGCATGTACAGTGTTCCCTTGTTATTTCGAGGTTTGCTTATTGCAGGCTCACTGTTTCACGGATTTCAAAAAATATTATTTTAATATATATATCATGCTATTTTTGCTGTTTTGCGGGTTTTTGCCACCGCCGCTCTCCGAGGTACTTTCCCCCCTCAGTCCTCCCTCCCTCCAACCTTGAAGGGCCATTCCTTCCTTTCCTTCACTTTATTTTAAGACTTAAAATAATGCATAACTACTCGGAATTGTTTATAGCCTACAAGGCCTGGTGGGCCCCTGTTTTAGCTGGTTTATTTTCATATATAAATGATACAGGATATATACCAAAGGGTTGGAATATGGCGATCATTATCCCCATTCAAAAAAAAGGAGACAAGAAAAATCCTGCCAACTACAGACCTATCAGTTTATTGAATATTGTGGCCAAAATGTATGCAAAGTATCTTCTATGTAGACTGGAGGACTGGGTAACTGAAAATGGAATCTTGGTGGAAGAGCAGTCTGGATTTAGACACA
The DNA here is from genome assembly GCA_030556195.1 of Anolis apletophallus. Classification (NCBI taxonomy): domain Eukaryota; kingdom Metazoa; phylum Chordata; class Lepidosauria; order Squamata; family Anolidae; genus Anolis; species Anolis apletophallus. Next base: position 122,595,233 of record JARBWK010000010.1, read on the forward strand.
ATAGATCGACAATGGATAATTGTTTTGTCCTAAATCACTTGATTTCCAAATACCTAGCCAAGGGTAATAGACTATATGCCGCTTTTATAGATCTGTCAGCGGCCTTCGATTCAGTTGATAGGGAAATCCTTTGGGACAAACTCCAATGTATGAATGCAGACCCTAGATTGATTTTGCTGATCAAAGCCCTATATCATAATTCTCAGGTGACGGTGAGATTTGGTATTGCTGGTGACCGAACTGGCCCTATTAACACCGGCAAAGGGGTCAGACAAGGATGTATTCTTGCCCCCCTGCTATTTAATCTGTATGTAAATGACCTTCCAAATTCGCTTAGAGAGGCGGATGTCCATATGCCTAAAGTAGCTAATTTGCAAATCAACTCACTTCTGTATGCAGATGATATGATCCTACTCTCCTACACCCAAATAGGGATGAGGAGGTTATTAAGAAAACTTAGTGACTACTGCCTTAGAAACGCACTAAAGATAAACAAAACCAAATCAAAATGATGATCTTTGGTAAACCCTCCAAAATGAAATGGAAAATAGAAGGCGAACAATTAGAACAAGTTAGATCCTTCACTTACCTAGGATTAGACTTTGCAGAAAATGGTCTATGGCACAATCATTTCCACAGGTGTTCAACTAAAGCCAAGGGCAGAACGAGCTTACTCTTAAAGCTGCTGAATCAATGGCAACCGGGCTCCTCGTTCCCCTTCTGAAAGTTTACAATCACAAAATCTCCCCGCTGCTTCTTTATGGTTCTGAAATCTGGGGTGCAAATGATACTCCCCTCCTGGATAAGGCCCAAGCTCAAAATCTGAAGTGGTTTTTAGGGGTCGATAGAAGCTCCCCGGCAGCGGCAGTTAGGGTGGAGTTGGGAATGTTCTCTATTAGCACACAATCTAAGATCAGAGCCTTTAACTACTGGCTCAAGGTCATGGAGATGGAGGCGTCTCGCCTCCCAAAATTATGTTTGCTGGAACAATCTAGCAGTTCTTATAAATCGGGGGCTGACCATTTGTTTGACTACATCAGAAGGTGCGGCATTCAGGTAATATTCCCAGTCCACCTATCTGGTCAAGAGTTAAGTAAGCACTTCAAAGAAGTGCGTCAACAAATTAATGACATTGCTGCCCAAACCGATATAGACTCTTTGGGTTCTACCGTTTCCCTGAGATGGTTGAGTGGTTTTAAGAAATCCTTCCAATTAACCACTTACTTACAGCAAGGAAGGTTACACCACCTAAGGAAAATTTTCACTAGAGCCAGGTTTGAGCAATTAGATTCAATGGTGAGATATGGGAGGTTCAAGAAAATTCCCTATGAAGAGCGTATCTGTATTTGTGGTGCCCCTGAGATCGAAGATCTAACTCATCTTCTGCTCTATTGCAAAATCTATCAAATAGAGAGAAAACAACTGCTAGAGATATTTCTTGTGGGAAAAAATCATTGGGACCCTCTAGCAAAAGTCTCACTTCTGCTGGCCGGCTCCAACAAGCTGATAACAGATGCTACTGCTCGTTTTCTCTGTAAAGCCATGAAACTAAGATCTGATTACATAGATGCAATTGGAATAAATTGTGTTGGAGATGAGGACCTGTGAATTGTTACCACCTCCCTTAGAATCCCTCCTGCTGGGCAAAACAGGGGTTTAATTGATGTAATGGTCTAGAATTCTCCTCAGATTGTTTTTAGAATCATTGCAATGTGTCTGTGTTCTGTTTGTATTTGATATGGCTTCTGGCTAATCAATAAAATTGTTGTGTTGCATAACTACTAAAATAAAGTAAAAATATTAAAATAAATACAGCGTCCCTAAATCATGGTTTTTCACTTATTGCAGGAGATCCTGGAATGTAACCCCAGCAATAAGTGAGGGAACACTCAGAGCCGGATCTTCCACTCCGCCAATTAAGCATTTGCTTACCACTCTCGCCCCTTCAGGGGTGCATGTTACATTGTCCGCAGCTCCCTTCGACTCCCCGCTCCAACTCCCCCTGGGATTTAGCAAGGCTGTGGGGGGAAAGGGGAATCTTTCCCTGTGCCCTGGCGAAACGCCGGGGACAGTTGGGGCATGCATCCAAGGCCAATGCAGGGAGAGTACACGCTCCTGGCACTGGCCCTCTTCCTCTGTGCTCCAACTCTCCCCGGTGCTTAGCAAGGGCATGGGGAAAAAGGGCCCTCTTTCCCCATGCCCTTGCTAAACGCTGGGGAGAGTTGGGAGCAGGGCATGCATCCAGGGCCAATGCAGGGAGAGCGTGTGCTCTCAGCACTGGCCCCTTTCCTCTGTGCCCCAACTCTCCCCAGCATTTAGCAAGGGTGTGGGGAAAGAGGGCCCTCGTTCATCGTGCCCTGGCTAAACGCCGGGGAGAGTTGGGGCACGCATCCAGGGCCAATGCAGGGAGAGAGCGCGCTCCTGGCACTGGCCCTCTTCCTCCGTGTTCCAACTCTCCCCGGCATTTAGCCAGGGCGCGGAAAAAGAGGGCCCTCCACACGGTGGAAAACTGAAGAGGATGGAGAGCAAGGGGGCGGAGAGTGAGGGCCGGAGAGTGAGGGGATGCCAAAATAAGGTTTGCTTACTACTTTAAATTACCTTAGTCTGGCCCTGGAAACACTGCAGTTTAACTTTAGCCTAAGGGCCTCATCATCTGGATGAGGGGCTGTGGGGTGATTTGCCAGCCTCCAAGGCTTGGAATGTAAGGGATCCTCCCTCCCCCTGCGCTGGCCCTGTTGTTTTAAACAGAACGCAGGAAGCCTTCCATGTTCTGGACACAGTAACACAGGACACTTGTGCCTCAGTTGAGCTGTAGAGTCCTGCCAGAAGTGAGCTGGCAGCATCTGATGGGCTCCATGTGAGGCTCCATGGCTTAACTGAGCTGAGGACTCATCTGATAAGGCCATACATAATTTTTTACACCCACACCAAATCAAATGGGTAAAAAGAGGACATTAGTACAGCCAAGTACTTTTTAAACATTCTGGATTTGTTGTTATTACACCAGGGTTGGATACTTCCAATTGTTTTTGCCTTCCAGATGTTGTACATCACAAACCACGTAATCATCAGAATTTGTTACTTTGACTAGGAGTTTTCTGAGTTGAAATCTAAAACAGCTGCAAGAAAAAGATTCTCCACTCTTGCATTAGAAATTTCAATATATGAAGCATTTTCCCTGCACACCCCCAATTTACTTTATAATCAGTCATCATCTTCTGGACTGGAACCAGAGGAATTGTCATGTGGTTGACAATGAGACTTCTGCTTAAGCCATCTGATGAGACTCAAAGTAGTTTAATTATTAAAAAATACAATGAAAAAGCCTGATTTTCTCTATGAACCATTCCTTTGTTACTTTTGCAGTCCATACTATAGTACTCTTCTCCAGCACTACATTTCATATGAATTGATTTTCTTTCTGTGAGCTTTCTTCACTGTCCAGTTTTCATAAGCTAACACTAACACAGGAAATATTAAGGCAAATACATGTTACACAATATGAGGTGCATCTCATTATGTTCAATGGGACTTACATCTATGTTGCTTCATAGGATATATAAGCTTTATATTTTTGTTGTTATTCCCCTTTCCTGAAAACTCAACAGCTCTTAGATGCATAGGAGTATGCTATCAATGAATAACTCTATTACAGACAGAATAAATGGCACTCTGGAGAACAGCAAGGGAAAAAGTGGTAAAGGCAGTAACTGCTTCAAATGCTCCTTGTTGATAAAAGAATAAAATCTGTATATAAAATATTTATGATGGAAAACATTTATGAGAATATAATGGTGCTAACAGAAACTGAAGCTAACATCCAATCTTTAAGATTGCCCTCCGAGATCACTTCGGTCTGAGGACTCCAATCTCCTGGAGATACCTTCAGCTAAACTCGCAAGGCTGACTGCTACCCGCCGGAGGGCGTTCTCTGTCATAGCACCTACGCTGTGGAACGCCCTCCCGGCCGGAACTCGGGCTATGAAGGACTTGCTCCCGTTTAGACGGGCCTGTAAAACATACCTGTTTAAGCAGGCCTTTGGTGAGTAAGTCCTGCCCATGCCCCGCCATCTATTCGTTCTTCTGAGGATGATGTGCTGTTCATTGTTTTAACTGTGTTATTAATTACTGTACTGCTGTTGTTTTTAATTGTTTTTATCTGCTTATTGCCTGTATTTTACTGTGCCCTTCGGCTCCTATGCGAGCCTCAGGGAGTCGGCGGCATAGAAGCCCGAATAATAAATAAATAAATAAATAAGAATAAAAAGTCTATATAGAGGCTTTTTCAGAAAAAAGTAAAGTCTTAATATCCTAAAAGTGTCAATAACTCATGCAGCTGAAAAATGAGCCACAATTACAACCTTCTACTCATCTGCCAAATATATTGATGTTTGGAAGAGTGAATGAAGTCATTCTTCCCTTATACTGTTCCTATGATTAAACATACCCTTTGATACCCCTCGGTGAAGAGCCTCGGTGTCATCCTGGACTCTAAGATGTCGATGGGGGCCCAGATTGCCTCCACGAGCAAAAGGGCCTTCTTCCACCTACGCCAAGCGAAGCAACTGGCGCCCTACCTTCCAACGGAGGCGTTAGCTACAGTAATCCACACCACGGTTACATCAAGGCTGGATTACTGCAATGCCTTATATGTGGGTCTGCCTCGGTCACTAACCCGCAAGATCCAGATTGTGGAGAATGCTGCCGCCAGGCTCCTCACAAAAACACCAATTAGATGCCACATCACACCATCCCTGCAGCATTTGCACTGGCTGCCGGTCGAATACAGAGTCCTCTATAAGACCCTGATCTTGACTTTCAAGGCCCTGCGGGGCCGGGGCCCTTCATACTTAAAAGACGGCTTGATCCTACCTGCCCACCCAAGAGCACCACAGCCAGCAAACGAGAACCTCCTCTGTGTCCTGGGTCCGAGAGAGGCTCATTTGGAGTCCACGAGACAGAGATCCTTCTCTGTTGCGGCCCCCGTCCTGTGGAACTCTCTGCCGCCAGACCAAAGAGGCTCCCTCAACCTGCCCCAGTTCTTGGCGGCACTTAAGACATGGCTATTCAGGAAAGCCTACGCATAACACGAAACCAGCGACTCGGAATTCACCGAGTCTGATATTTTAGTATTTTAACCATTTAATATTTTAATATTTTAAATATTTTAATCGCTAGTTGTGTAAATCGCCCGGAGCACAAACGTGGAGGGCGACTCATAAATAATAAAGTTCAGTTCAGTTCAGGACTGTAGTCTAAGACTCAAAATAGCCAAGAGTGACATAATTATTTTTGTGTGAATGAGAATGGTCATTTTTTTTCTAATATCATTAGTTTTATCTCTTCTCTTGGCATTGATTCCCCACAATATGAGTGAAATGCTTCTGAAATAATCTGTTTTCTACATCTCTACATCTAAAATAAACTTATTTTCTGGATCTTATTCTTTGAGCAAAACCATATATGTATTTATTTACGACATTTATATTTATTTATTTATTTATTTATTATTCGGGTTTCTATGCCGCCGACTCCCTGAGGCTTGCGGCGGCTCACAGGAACCGAAGGTACAACTACACACAAGCAATGCGATAAAACATCTAAGAGAATTAAACAGTTAAAACAGCAAAATACAAAAACCCCAGGTACAGTTCAGAAATTAGATAGCGTGACACCCCAGGACAGCGGCTAAAGCGGAACATGGGCAGGACCTACTCATTGAAGGCCTGCTTAAACAAATAAGTTTTGCAGGCGCGTCTAAACGGGAGCAGGTCCTTTATAGCCCACGTTCCAGCCGGGAGGGCGTTCCACAGCGTAGGAGCTATAACGGAGAACGCCCTCCGGCGAGTAGATGTCAGTTTAGCCGATTTCGCTGAGGGTATCTCTAACAAATTAGCATCCTCGGAGCGTAGTGATCTCGGGGGACAGTGTGGGGTGAGTCGGTCCCTCAAGTACGCTGGCCCCAGGCCATGCAAGGCCTTAAAGGTAAGAACCAACACCTTGAAGGAGATCCGGTGCTCGATTGGGAGCCAGTGCAGATCCTGCAAAACAGGTGTGATGTGGCGGCCTGCTGGGGTTCCAGACAGGAGCCGGGTGGCAGTGTTCTGCACCAGCTTGAGCTTCTGGGTCGCCGACAAAGGAAGGCCAACGTAAAGCGCGTTACAGTAATCCAGCCTTGAGATGACCGTAGCTTGGATCACAGTGGCCAGGTCATTCCGGGAGATATAGGGGGCCAGCCTCCGAACCTGTCGCAGATGAAAAAAAGCAACCTTGCTGACCGCGGAGACCTGGGCCTCCATGGTCAGCTGGGAGTCCAGATGGACCCCCAGGCTCTTAACGGAAGGCGATGGGCATAGCGCCACACCATCCAGGGTCGGAAGCTGGACATCTACACCACCCGAGCGGCCCGACCACAAGATCTCCGTCTTCGCCGGATTCACCCTCAACCTACTGGCACGCAGCCATCCAGTAACGGCCTCGAGGCAGTGTTGGAAATTATCGGGGATGGATCCCGGCCTGTCCTCCATCCTCAGAATGAGCTGGGTGTCGTCAGCATACTGGTGGCACTCCAGCCCATAACTCCGCACCAGCTGTGCAGGCGGCTGCATGTAGATGTTGAATAACAGAGGGGAGAGAATGGCCCCTTGCGGAACTCCACAAACTAATGAGGAGCCCTCGGAGACCACCTCGCCCCTCCTCACACGCTGAGACCGCTGGTGGAGGAAGGAGGTCAGCCATTTAAGAACTGTCCCCCTCACTCCAGCCATGGCCAGGCGGTGGATCAGTAGATTGTGGTCGACCGTGTCAAACGCTGCCGTGAGGTCCAATAACACGAGCAGCGCAGACCCGCCTTGGTCGAGCTGGCAGCGGAGTTGATCTGTGATGGAGACCTTATATGCCGCCCTTCTCACCCCGAAGGGGACTCAGAGCGGCTCACAAGTAAAATGTAAATACAATATATTATATTATTGCCATAGCACAATATTAATATTATATATTACATTGCACTATAGCATTATACTGTAATATTATTAGTAATATTATATGTAATATAAATATATAATTATAATATCATATTATTAGTAGTATTAAATTGCATTACATTATAATATTATTTATGTATTTATTTATTTATGCTTCAAACTTGTATACCGCCACTCCCCGAGGGCTCGGAGCGATTTACAGAGTTTGACACATAACAATGAACAGCAAAATAGAATAAGACAGTTACATAAACAGATGGAGGAGGAGTAAGGAGGGTATACAACACTTAGAGGGATCAGGAGCAAAATGAGGGTCTGGGGTAAAACTCCAGTTCCGCGCAGGCTGACGTGCTGCTAAAGAGGGTCATCTAATATTGACGTCCATCTCACCATCGAAAGAGGGGAGCTGAGATACTCCCAGAAAATCACGGAGAGTCTCCAAACCATGGGGAGGGGATCTGTCTCGACCCTCTGGTCCCAGTGACTTGGTAATGAGTCTCTTGTCCAGTGTGGTGTCCTGTTTCCAGGGCTGGGAACTCACCAGGGAATGCTCCCAGCTCCTGGAACTAATGTTCCAGAAAGTCCTAGTGTGGTATCTTTTATGTTTCCTGAAACGCAGTTGCCGGGTTGCTCGAGGCTGGCCTCCCTTCCGCAGCATCTGGCCTTCTACCTGTAAATCCCCGTAAGTGCCCTTTATCAATATTATATGTATATACAATATATTATATTATATTAAAGCGCGCACGCGCACACACACACGCACACACACACATGCACACATATATATGTTGTCCATATTATTCTTAACTGCGTATTCAACATATATAGCATGGTTTCAATTGTATAGACTCAGCCAGTAGTTGGGAACTATAAACCTGAATATCCTTCAACATCCAGCCAATATTAGATAATTTCAAATCCTCCTGACTGAGCAGGAACACCCCCCCCCCCCAATGTAACAGTATATTAACTAAATAATAAGCAGTGATTCACTTGGCTGGATTGTATTCTGTCTTTATTCAACAGCAAGCTTTGTTGCTTCATCCACAGCTGACTTTTAGGATTATCATAACGGACTGTAATCCCATACTCACTGACCCAGGAGTGAGCCAATATGAACAAAATAGGACTTCATTTTAAATAGATATCATAGGATTGCACTTATTATAGTTTCATTAAAATTTGCATAAAATAACTGGAAAGCGATATTCATGTTAGCAGTTCATTTATCACAACCAGACAACAACAAATGAACAAAGATTCCCCACCACCACTTCCACCACACACACAGAGTTCTGATTTGCTCACAAGTAAAACTGTGTGACATGGTAGAAATCCATTCTATTTTTATTTCAAATTTTGAGTTCGCTCCATTCAGTTTTTGGGGAGAGTCTTCCCAAAACAGAACTCCAGAATCCAAGTTACAAATCCAAACATCCCCACCCACTCATATTTTCCCAGAATCTTCATAAAAACAGGACCAGGGGGGACACCTGAAAACAGAACAAAACAGAACTGATTTCTGCTGTTTTGCACACCTTTACACACAAGGACCAGTGCTATCATCATACTTTTCGCATGCCTCCTGAAAATGGAAAACAGGATGGAACTTATGTGTGTCTTTCTTGTCTCCACAGTGGCAGCCATGGAACTCTAGAGAGCCCCTGGCCATCACCATTTGATGATGTCAGATGGGTATTATAGACGCCCTGAAGCCAGTTTCGAATATTACTGCTCCAAACCATTATGCATGTAGATGGGTCACAGACCAGCTCATATTCAAATGTGAAGTAAAGAATCCCCCATCCTTATGTGGCTTGTGGCGGATGAGATTCACCATGTTGCTGGAACAAAGATGGGTTTTATTTCTTCATTATTTAATACTTATTGTTGTTGCATGTCTTCAAGTCAATTCTGACTTACAAGGGGCAGGGGAATATCCTCTGGAAGATTTGTTCAGAGAGGAATTGTCATTACCTCCCTCTGAGGCTAAAAGTGTGTGACATGCCCAAGATCACCTAGTGGGTTCTGTGATGGCAGAACAGGAATACAAATCCTAGGCTGTGTGACAGCGCAACAAGCGCCACTTGCATGGGAAACATTGAGTTTATAAGGTTTTGCACTGTTATATTGTATTTCTGCAATCCTGTTTAGTTTTGCACTGCTTGCAAAGGCTTGGTTGCATTGATTGGTTCTTTACACCGGTCAATAATTGTTAACAGAGCCCAATTGAGTTTGTTCTGCCCCTTTTCCCAGGGACTTGGAAATCTAGCCATTTTCTTTCAGTGTTTTCCTGGATCTCTCCAGAAGATGACATATCTGAAGGTTTACCAGGGTCAGCCTTGGTCAAGCCATCTCTCAACACAAGTCAAAGACTTTCCCTGGGTCTCAAGTGGAAAGCCCAACATACCGGATGGTTGGGTAGCTCTGAGGAGACCCAGGCACTTTCGAACCAGTTGGCTGGCATTCAGAGGTACTGAAGGTATACCTTCAGTATAGGCCAGCTGGCTAGGGTCTCAAGTGTCCTTACCTCGAGACCACAAAGATAGAAGGGACTTGGTGAGCCATCCGGCTGAAGCTTCCTGGACCCAAGCAGCTAAGAGACTGTAAAGTATTTTTCTTTATCCTGCGGGGAACAAAGTAAAGTGCCTGAGTGCTGATAACTCATGTTTTAAGTAATAAAATCTGTTTGAGTTATCCAAAGTGTCCAGCTTGGTCCTTGGGAGCCCCAAGCCTCTAAAGGAAGGCAAGAAGCAATCCCCTGGTAGAGAGAGTCTATATCATCACCCTTCCTGAATATATAGACCGGGTGTGACGGCACAGGCTGGATCTACACTGCCCAATATCCCAGGATCCGATTCCAGATTAACTACTTTGAACTTGATTATACAAATCTACATTGCCAGATAATCTGGGATAAACAGATAATCTGGGATCAGATCCTGGGATATAGGATAGTGTACATCCAGCCCTAGCATCTAGAATCATACTTCAACACTTAAACCATCCTGGCTTTCCACTTTACTTGATTTCAACAGATTTTAAATTATTTAATGTTACTGAAAAAAACCAGGCAATACAGTGTTGTATTGCTTTTAATGAAGCTGCTTCCAAACTGCTAAATGTTATGTTATACCTGAGTCTTAATGTTGTGGGCAGTTTAAATATACTTTAATGTTAACCCTTCCTTTTGCGTATTTTAGTTTTTTGCGTTTGTCACGATTTGTAAGTCAACTTGAGTCCACTTTTGGGTGAAAAGGGAGAAAATATATAATGACATAAACAACAGCAGCACTCAGAATGGATAATAATAATAATCACTAGCACGAACTTGCTTGGAATTTATGCTACTCCCTGCTAGACACATGCTTCAAAGGTTTCTAATGCCATCATCCCACCCAATCCTATTTGCTTTGATTCTTACTATTTTGTTTTAGGACAAACCCAGTAGTAAAAATGTGTGATCTTCACATATTGCTGAAAAATATTATTGAAGCCTCACTACCTTCTCGAGAAGGAATGTGCCACAGATAACTTTAACACCATCTTATGGCAATAAAGCCTATCCTTTTGCAGCTGCCCTCTGGAATACATGATTAAATATTCATAAAAAATACTTCATTCGTATAGGAAACTAAATCTCAATTATTTCTTGGTGACTCATTTTCTTTTCTCCAGACTCATGACAAGCTTAAGAGAAGTCATCTCTGAGACTGAGATAATTGCCTTGGAATTTCAAAATATTTTCAACATATACTAATCATATGGAAAACAGGAATGGAAATATTCTCCAGAAATAGGTAGCTCAGGTTCTATAACAGGGTGTAGTTTTGTCTTTCGTGTAGTTTTCATTTTAAAATACATTCAAAATATGTTGTTGATTATGTTGCCACTGTTGTTTTAAAAATGACCTCTAGCAAGAAGAGTGAAACACCTCTACCACTGGGGCAAAGTAAAGGAAATGGCACCTCATCTTGTAGTAGGACATGAAGAGAACATAAGATCATTTTAATCTACTTCAGAAAATGTTTATCTGCAACTGTACTACGAGGCGGCAGCCCTGAGCTGGGTGAAAGATTGGGCAACTCTTAAGAATGACAGCTTACTAAGGCTAGAGGGTTTTGACCTGCGTAGGGGGTGGCATGCCTACCTCTGGCATGACATGGCACGGATCGAGAAAAACTTTTCGGATCACTACGTCAGGGCTGCCTTACTAAGAGTATGGAGTAAGTACAAATGCCGGTTTTATCAATCAACCCCGTTGTGGCTCTCTCCAATGGAGGCCCAACAAATGCGTGAAGTCCCACAGAGTAGGTGGTACACGTACCGCCAATTGCTTACAAAAAGAGATGACTGCTGGATCCTCAAAACTCGTGAAGAACTGCAAGACCAGGGGTTCGAGTTGACCTGGTTCCACTATGCCCAAGTTAGAGAATTATTCAAAAAAGACTCGCAAAAGAACTTTACCACCCAAGAAGCAGGGTGGGAGAAAATAATGAAAGCTGAGAAGAGGACGATAAATCTGTTATATAAACAGCTCCTCGAATGGGACACGGAGACAGAGCAGATTAAGGATACAATGGTCACATGGGCCAGGGAACTAGGCCACTCAATTCTGCTAAAGGAATGGGAAACAATCTGGACGAAGAAAGTAAAGTACTCTGGGTTTACAAACATTACGGAGAATTGGTTCAAAATGTTTTTCATTGGTACCATACCCGGAGAGCTTGGCAAGATGTTATCCATCCCTGAGCGACAAGTGTTGGAAGTGCCACCAAAAAAGGGTAGCTTTATGCACTGCTGGTGGTCCTGCAGCATTCTCAAAACCTTCTGGAAGAAAATACATCCTCACGTGGAGAAGATGCTGGAGATAAAGCTGGAATTGAAACCGGATTGTTATTTACTCAACATCATGGATGACGAGATTGATGAGAATAAAGACAAAATCTTCTTCTTTCTGGCAGCGGCAGCCAGAATGGAGATCGCTAAAAACTGGAAGAGTGGCGACCCTCTGTCAGTAAAAAATTGGTTTCTCAGAATAAGGGAATTGATGGAAATGGACGTGTTGAGGAGTCACGTGGCGGACCAAAAAACCCAAAAGAGAACGGATTGGAAAAAGAGTCAGACTGTATCTAAACGAAGTGAACCCGAGAGGCTAAGGGGCAGGCAGCAAGAGCGGTTTTTTTAGACTACACAGGAAGGTGCATGGGATACTGATAAGAAGCCGCTGGAAGGGCTTCATATGCAAGAATCTTCTACAGTCCCGGCAGACTGGACGGGAGTATCATAGTATTTGTCACCCCTCTCTTCCCATTGTAACCCTTCCCACACACCCTTCCCCCCCCACCTTTTCCCGCGTCCCCTTGTTTTATTTACTGTTGTAAAATTGAAAAAATAAAATTAAAAAAAAAAAAAGAAAATGTTTATCAGCAGAGGTAAAGTCACATCCCCAAACTAGAGAGGCAACCCCACTGGTGGCACATAGGTTACAAGTGTGTTCTCTCGTTCCAGTCACGTTCTCATTCCAGTCTCGTTCCACACACTGATATGTCTCTCTCTCTCATTCTCTTGCTCTCTCAGACATGTAATGTAATGTTCCACTATTGGTCTTCTCAAAGGACAAGTAGTTTAGGATTTATTGGAAACATTTTCACACATGATTGTTTTGTGCAGATAGCATTTTCTCTACACATAACATAATTTGGAGAAATCTGTGTAAACAATATCATTTTATGCACCAACATTGATATTTATGTGCATCAAATGTTTTTCATTTGCAAACTTTGTGCAGATAGTCCCAAATTGCAAAGATTTTTAAATTGTCCAGGAATATCCTTTTCTGGATCCTTCTTATTATTTATTTTATTTATTTATTTATTAACTTCGATTTAGTATACCGCTCACTCCGGAGCTCAGAGCGGTTTACAAAGAAGCAAAAACACCGAGAAATAAAACAATTAAGCAGTTAAAACATATTACACATCACATCAGATTAAAACATATTAAGAGCACAACCCTCAGCAAAGGCTGGGGGACGGGAAAAAACCTGGGGGGAACCATAGGCGGCAAGCGGGCAATGTGGTTGAATTAAGAGCCGAACGCCTTCCTAAAAAGCCAAGTCTTCAAGGCCTTGCGAAAGGGCAGGAGAGCGCGGATGGCACGGATCTCCTCCGGGAGGCCATTCCAGAGACTTGGGGCGGCTACAGAGAATGCCCTCCGCCGTGTAGTGGCTAGTCGGCAGGTTCCGAGGGAGGCACCACAAGGAGGTTGAGCTCCTCGGAGCGTGTAGTGATCTCGCAGGCATATAGGGGTAAGTCGCTCCCTCAAGTACACTGGCCCCAAACCATAGATGGCCTTGAAAGTGAGGACTAACACCTTGAAGAGGACCCGTAATTCAATCGGAAGCCAGTGCAGCTCGGCGCAAGAGTGGAGTCGCTCGGTCAGATCTTGCAGCACCCAGGAGGAGCGAGCTGCGGCGTGCTGCACCAGCTTAAGCTTCCGGATCATCGACAAGGGAAGGCCAATGTAGAGCGCATTACAGTAATCAAGCCTCGAGATGACCGTGGCTTGGATCACCGTAGCCAGGTCGCGTTGGGAGAGGTAGGGAGCCAGGCGTTTAGCCAACTGGAGATGGAAGAATGCTGTCCTGCAGGTGCAGCCGATCTGCTCCTCCATGGACAGGTGGGCGTCCAGTCGGACCCCTAGACTTTTTACCGATGGCTGAGGGCAGAGGGCCACACCATCATAAGTTGGCAACTAGGTCGCTACCCCCGGGCGGCCCAGCCACAAGATCTCCGTCTTCGCGGGTTCACCTTCAACTTACTGGCTCGCAGCCATCCAGTGACGGCTTCAAGGCAAAGATGGAAATTATCGGGTACAGAGACTGCCCGGGGTCCAACCTCTCAGAATGAGCTGGGTATCATCAGCGTACTGATGACACTCCAGCCCAAAACTCCGCACCAGTTGGGCGAGTGGTCGCATATAGATGTTGAATAATAGCGGGGAGAGGATAGCCCCTTGAGGCACCCCGCAGTTCAGTGGGGAGCCTCCGGAGACCACCCCCCCCCCCCACTTCTTCTTGGGAGGAGAGCACTGTGAAGAGTAGAGACATCACACTGGCAACAAAGATCCACACAGTCAAAGCAATTGTATTCCCCAAAGTCACCAACGGATGTGAGAGCTGGACCATAGGGAAGACTGAGCGAAGGAAGATAGATGCTTTTGAATTGTGGTGTTGGAGGAAAGTTCTGAGAGTGCCTTGGACCACGAGAAGATCCAACCAGTCCATACTTCAGGAAATAAAGCCCGACTGCTAAATGGAGGGAAGGATATTAGAGGCAAATATGAAGTACTTTGGCCACATCATGAGAAGAAAGGAAAGCTTAGAGAAGACAATTATGCTGGGGAAATTGGAAGTAAAAAGGAAGAGGGGCCGACCAAGGGCAAGATGGATGGATGGTATCCTTGAAGGGACTGGCTTGACTCTGAAGGAGCTGGGGGAGGTGACAGCCGACAGGGAGCTCTGACGTGGGATGGTCCATGAGGTCACAAACAGTCGGAAGCAACTAAGCGAATGAACAACAACATCCTTGTCTGGTTTTTTTAACACTCAAGAAACTGTTTTGCACTACTTCTCAACTATTTTTGAATATTCTTCCCATTTCTAACACCTACACAACTTCACTCACATTTACATTCCCCCTTAGACCACTTTTGTATATGAATGTGCACCAGATTTGGACAGAATCCAAAACTTGAGCAAAATCAGGATGATTCAGATCATTTCTGGTGCTTCCTGTTAGAAAGTTCTAAACCAGCAGAACTAAAGTGGGACTCCAGTAAAAGTTTTGTGTAGGATTCCACCTTCAGATAAAGTTATATGAAAATTTCAAAATCTCTGAGTCTACTCTCTAAACAGCAGCTCAGTAAACACAACTTAGGGCTGTTGTATTTTAAGGTGGCAGGAAGTTAAAAAAATGATTTTTTTTACATGAAAAGTTTTCTGTTTGGTTACAGTGAGTGGTAAATATTTTTCTCTCTTCGTTTTTAATGCTGTCTTTTTTAAAATGGGGTGTCCAAAGTATGATTTCAAATAAAAGAGGTCAAAAAGAGAAATGGAAAAAGGAACGTTCAGAGGATATACATTAAAATGCACTGACTATATTTTCCAGGAATACGTTTTCTGTAAGTTATCTATAAAATGCATTTTCATACATGACTAAAGTAATAAGGTATCTTGACTATTGATGATATTTATCTTTCCATACTTGGACTAAATGTCCTTTTGTCACAGTAATAGCATACATAATTCAAACTTGTTGATCCTCAGTTACTTTCTATATTGCAAAACCATGATTTAAAAGAACATGCATTTGTACAAATGCCACAAGAGTTTTCCAATATATAATTACTATATAAAACACATACCAAAAAAGAGTAACCACTGAAAATGCCTAGATCATATATGAGAAAGGAGTGCTATTAGTATTAGATCTTTCTTTCTTTCTTTCTTTCTTTCTTTCTTTCTTTCTTTCTTTCTTTCTTTCTTTCAATATAATAGTGTCCAAGACATGTGAAACATCAATTTTCTGGACTAAATACAGTTTAAACTTTTAACAAATTTTATTATTGCAATTTCTTTAGCAATGATGATGGATTATTTTTAATGGTCACCAGTTAGCAGTCATGTGTCTCTATCCTACAAGAATCTGTTACATATACAGAGAGAGAAAGTGCAAGAAAAGGAAGAGGAAATTGTAGTCTCAATTTTTCACTGCATCCAGTCACAACATATTTATGGGACTTTAATAGTATATGGGGAAGGGGATTGTTTTTCTTCTTCTCAGAATGCCCTCTTTTAATAAAGAAGAAATAGTGCCCAAAAGTAGATGCCTTCCGGGATGAAGTTCACTTCACCAAATTACCTCCAAATTACCTCTGGTTTTCCAAATGCTTTTTTATGTTTGCAAATAGATACCATGATGGCAATGCTCTAATTTTATTACATTTTAGCAAACTTAATAAGAAAATGCTATTGTTATATTACTGTATTAGCAGGAGATGACCAAGTGTCAGTAACATAACTGGATGCCTGGTGTGTTTTTTTTTAAAGCCAATGCCTATGGAATAACAAGGTGTTATAAATTTACAGTGACCATTTTACTTTAACCATCAGAGAGAGAAAACAAAGAGAATTACACATTCCACATCTCAGCCACTGATTTTTCAAGTTTTCCCAAACCATCTGAACTTTTGACATTTGCTTTTAGATAAGAATGTATGAGTTAAATAATGAAAGAGTGTACTGGCTAAAGCCAAAAGAATAAAAAGAATGCTGCAACAACTTTAAAAGTGGAGCAAAAGGCAACTAAAATTGTTCGAGGTGGACTGAGTTATAACAAAAGATAAGTTGATTGGCCTCTGGCAGTGAAGATAAAAATGAAGATCAAACGGAAATCATATTGGTAAAAATAATCCTAAAGGAAAAGGGTCAAAATAATGTCAGTATATCTGAAAATAGCAACATTGATGAAAAACAAGTAGTTGTAATGTTTAAATTTTTTAAAATAAATTTTTATTGTGAAACTTTTTCAATATTGCAGTGATACAAAGACATAAACATAGATCACAGTGCACATGGGAGGGAGGAGGGGGGGAAGGGAGGGAGGGAAAAAGGGACAGGATAGGGAATAGAGGTTGGGGACAAAAACATCCAAACAGCACATACATACTAAAAACAAATCACTTCCCTTATTTGTACAATCAGTCAAGTTCCCTTAGATATCTTTAAGTCAATAATCTATTCAGAATAAATGGTTACATAATAAAGATTGTTTCTTTAAAGGTTACATTCAATATAGCTGCTACAACTCTTTTAACTTACTTTGTAGCCTTCCCTTAACCCAGGGGGCTATACAAGTTTACTATCTCAAAACATTACATTAATCCAACTTCCAGTAGTCTTCCAGTTGGGACCAATCCGTAGTTTTAATTGGTTTTCCACTACTCTGTTTTAAATAAAAGGTCAATTTGTCCATATTTCTGATTTCCCAGATTTTTTCCTGCCAAGCATCCATGTCTGGCAACTTCTCCAGCTTCCAGACTGCCGCGTAGACTATTCGAGCTGCTGTTATCATATATGTAAACAATCTGTCCTCATTTTCGTTCAATTGAATTGCCTTATCGGTTAAGCCGAGAAGGAAGAATTCTGGTTTTAATGGTATCTCTTTTCGTAATATTTTTTGTACTATTTCCTGGATATTCTTCCAGAATTTAGCTGCTTTATCACAAGTCCACCATAAGTGGTAGAAACTTCCCTCATGCGCTTTACATTTCCAGCACCTGTCTGAATTGTTTTTATACATAATACTGAGTTTCTTGGGAGTCAGATACCATCTATGAAAAATCTTGAGCCAGTTCTCCTTCAAGCTAACTGCATATACATATTTAATCTTTTTATTCCAAATTTGTTGCCATTCTTGTAATTTTATCTGGCGTCCTATATTTTTAGCCCAATTTATCATACAGCTTTTAACTATCTCTGTATCCGTCTCCCACTCCAGTAATTTGTTATATAACATAGTAATATTTTTATTCCTTTTTGCCATTAATTTTTCCCAGAATTCCTCCTTTCTCTCAAAGCCTAAAACGTTATCTTTCTCGAATGTTTCCTTTATTTGCATATATTGAAGCCAGGACATATTTTTAAATTGGAGTCTCAATTCATCTAGAGATTTCAATTCAAATTCACCTTTATTTTTCTTTAGGATATCTTTATAAGTAATGTTTAAATTTTCAAGTACAGTATCTATAGCAATTACAGATATATTTTTCTAAATAGATTTGCTGTGTGATGTTTTAGTTTTTAAAGCATCTTAATACGCAGATGGATGGATATATTATACGGGAAAGATTTCTCTATTCTATAATTAGATGGTAAAGATAGAAAAATTGATCTTAAGATTTGAATGCTAGTGAAAGCCAGCAAACCTTTTAACCTCTGAAATTTAACTCAATTGAAAAATAATACACACTATGAAGACAGCATATGATTAATTTATTCTCTCTCCCTCCCATGCCTGCCCTCTGACTGACTGATTTATTTATTTATTTATTATTTGGTTTTATATTCCGCCCCTCCCTGCAGGCTCTGGGCGGGTTACAACATATAAAACGGGCAGCATGCAACAGCCATGCAGCCCTACAATAAAACATTAAAACATTTAAAATTACATGTCACAACGCAGTAAAGAGGAAGATACAGAAGTTGCCTTAGGTCCGGGACCCTAATAGGCAGGGCATCAGCAGGCCGAGGGGCCTAATCAAAGGCTGATCTAAATAGGGCAGTTTTACAGGCCCTCGGAAAGGAAATCAGTTCTGAGATGGCTCGGGTTTCCTCTGGGAGGGAGTTCCAGAGCACCGGGGCTACCACGGAAAAAGCTCTTTGCCTAGTTGTAGACAGATGGCAGGAGCGGATTGATGGTATCAGAAGCAGATTTTGTTCTTCTGAATGGAGTGGTCTCGGGGGAATATACGGGGCAAGGCGGTCCTTCAGAGACTCAGGCCCTAGGCCGTGCAAGGCCTTAAAGGTTAACACCAACACCTTGAAGGCGATTCGGTACTCAATGGGGAGCCAGTGCAGTTGCCAGAGGATGGGGGTGATGTGCTCCCTCACTGGCGTTCCTGCCAGCAGCGGCGGCATTCTGCACAGCTTGGCCGGATCGTCGCCAAGGGAAGGCCAACGAGGGCGTTACAGTAGTCCAGCCTCGAGATGACCATCGCTTGGATCATCGTGACCAGGTTGTCCCTGGACAGGTAGGGGGCAGTCGCCTAGCCTGTCGTAGGTGGAAGAACGCCACCCTGCTGACCGAGGAGACCTGAGCCTCCATGGTCAGCAGGGGGTCGAGCTGAACACCCAGGCTCTTAACAAGGGATGACGGGCTTAGTCGCTCGCCATCCAGGGTAGGCAACCAGCACTCATCCAGCCCAGGTCGACCAGGCCACAAGATCTCCGTCTTCGACGGATTCACCTTCAGCCGGCTGGCGCGCAACCAGCCAGTCATGGCTTCCAGGCATTGATGGAAACAATCGGGTATGGTGTCCGGCCTGCCGTCCATTCTCAGCAGAAGCTGGGTGTCATCCGTGTACTGATAACACTCCAGACCAAGGTCGCGAACCAGCTGGGCATCAGGGGCGCATGTAAACATTGGATAATAAGAGAGGATGGCCCCTCGGGGGGACCTTCACACTTAGGTGGGAGCCTCCCGGAGACCTCCCCGCCCCCCTCCACACGTTGTCCCCGGTCCCGGAGGAAGGAGGCCACCCATTTAAGGGCAGTCCCCCTAACCCTAGACATGGCTAAACGGTGGGTCAACAGTGTGTGATCTACAGTGTCAAACGCTGCTGTCAGATCTAACAGGACAAGCAGGGCCGAACCACCCTGGTCCAGCTGGCGGCAAAGTTGGTCTGTAATGGCGACAAGCACGGTCTCCGTCCCATGCCCAATACGGAAGCCGGACTGGAAGGGATCAAGTCCAGCTGTGTCTTCTAAGAACCGCTGCAGCTGATCCGCTGCTGCCCTCTCAATTACCTTGCCTAAAAAAGGCAAGTTGGAAACAGGCCTGTAATTGGAGGGAGCCGAAAGTTCTAAATTCGGCTTCTTCAGCAGCGGTCTTACCATTGCCTCTTTTAATCCCCCTGGGAAGACTCCTTGCTCAAGGGAGCTATTCATGATCTTTCCCAGGGGGCCTCGTAGCCCCTCCCAGCAGGATCTAACCAGCCAGGAGGGACACGGGTCGAGGGAGCAAGTAGTTAGTCTAGCTGCAGCGAGTAACTTATCGACAGCTGCTGCGTCCAGCAGTTGGAAACGGGTGAAGGTGAGCCCACCGAGTGGCGGCGGAGTCTCGAGTTCGTCAACTGTATCAAGAGTGGCAGGGATATCCCGGCGGAGAGTCGAAATCTTGTCAGCAAAATAGTTCTGAAAAGCCTCAGCTGTTGGAGCCAATCCCCTATCGTTTGGGACAGTCGGAATTGTTGTCAAAGATCGAATTATCTTAAATAATTGAGCTGGGCGTGAACTTGCTGACTCTATCAAGGAAGAATAGTACACTTTTTTTGCTTCCTTGATAGCTTGCTCGTAAACCTCTTTAAACTGTTTATAAGCTGATTTCGATGCTCCGTCACGGAGACTCCACCACACGTCCTCTAGCTGTCTCTTCCTCCGTTTCATCGCCCGCAACTCCTCGGTATACCAAGGCGAGCGATTACTCCGGGGGATGAGAGAGCGCCTGGGGGCGATCTCGTCCAGGGCTGTGGAAAGACTAGTATTCCAGTATTCCACCTGCCCATCGACTGAGTCGCTGGGGGTTCCCAATCCCTTAGAGCATTCAGGAACCTAGTGGGTTCCATAAGTTTCTTCGGGCAAACCAAAATGGGTTCGGCACCCTTACCGGGAGGAGAAGCCATTTCCAAACGGACTTCCAGGACACTGTGATCCGACCATGGAACCTCTGTAACAGAGGTTGGGGTCACGCAAATTCCGGCGGAGAAGATCAAATCCAGGGTGTGCCCGGCCTGGTGCGTGGGACCGGTCTTACAGAGTGAGAGTCCTAGTGCCTCCATGGTAGACACTAGGTCCATGGCAGCTGTCGAGGTGGTGTCGGCGTGGACATTGAAGTCCCCCAAGACGATAAGCTTAGGGAACCTCAATGCCCACTCCGCAACCACCTCCAGCAGCTTAGGTAGACTCCCCGCTGGTGCGTTGGGTGCACGGTACACCAGCAGGGCCACACTCTCACTAAGGTCCCACACCAGGCCAGCACACTCTATTCCAGGGATGTTCTCTGTCGGAATCGTCCTGGAATTAAAATTGTCTCGACTGAGGATGGCAACCCCTCTCCCCGCCTCTCTGTCCTCATCTGATAACTAGCGATAAACCCGGGAGATGTCAACTCGTGCATGATGACCCCATCTCCCTCTTGGAGCCATGTTTCAGTGAAACAGGCTAAGTCGACCCTCCTTTCGAGGAGAAAGTCCCTGATGACTCTGGACTTATTGCGCACGGACCTGGTGTTGGCTAGTATCAGAGTTGGAGGAGAGGTAAGTGGGAGCTCCCCATCTGCGTTCCTTGGGATAGCACGTAGGTCAGAGGGGGGACGAGCCTTTCTTCGGCTCCTCCGCCCTCTCTCATAAGGCCTATGGCTACCGTCCCTATTGCCCCTTCCCGAGACCACCCGTATTACCCGCCCCTGCACATCTTCCTCCAGTGGCCTATCTAGGTATCCGGTCTCCTGCTCGCCCCCTGAAAAGGGGGGGGGCCTGCTGGAGCGGTCCATGTAGTTAATATCCATATCGGTTTGTGGAGTGAGGCAGTCCTGCTGCATACATAGTGATGAAAGGTGCTCTTTTCTGACCAATCGCTGAGCATTGTTTAGTTTGGAGCTTTCTAAATTGAATTATAACTTTGGAAAACCACAATGCTAGGTGTTTTGTTTACAATAAATTATTCAAACTTGAAATTTGACAAATTGTATACAAGCAAAAACAGCTAGAGACCGCTGAGCAAACTTCACAACTGCATTGGTTGTTTTCCTAAAGAGGCGTACTCCATACAAGGAAAACGTAGGGTGGATCTAGACCAGTACTCTGGGGATGATTCAGCATGGCATATGCTGGATTGGCCATGGATTTGGGTTACACCGGGACTGCAGAGGTAGGAGGGAGTCCCAAATTGGGCAGCCAACCTAACTATCCCTTCCTGCCCTCAGTGGCATAGTGTTCCCTGGCTGTGACATGGTTTCTGCCTGTAGTGATGTTAGCTGGAGCAATGAAGGGAAAGGGAAAAAGATGATCCTGCCTGCTTCCACTTTCTTCCCAGAGCCACCTGGCCAAACTTACTCCATGCAATGGCTTACGGGTAGGGCCTGTGTTACAGTGTGAGACTGCTGTGACACAGAGGGTTGGAGGGAATGGCGACTGCCATCTCATGTCCCTGGGCCACCCAAGCCCAAGCAACATGGGATAGCAGTGGGGACAGTGGCAGCCAGAACTGATCCAACTTTTCTGACAGGTCCTAAATTGGGGGACAATCTGAATTGTAAACCAAAATTCAGATTATCACTGACTTTGGCGAACATAGGGTATGGTCATGTTTAGTTGGCTTGGTCTGGGTTACACCAAATCAGCTCCATTTCTAGTTGCCACAAAGTTGATCTGATCCTACACCAATCTAGGGACCCTTCCACACTTTATCTGGGGATAGGATCCCAGATTATCTGTTTATCCTGGGATATCTGGCAGAGGGACTCATGTATTCCAGTTTAAAGCAGATAATCTGGGATCTGATCATGGATAAAGGGCAATGTGGAAGGGCCCTACATGGTCAGCCCTTAGTAGAGTGAATGAAAAAAAAATTTCAAGCTTGTTTTCAGTTGGTAGGGGTTATGATGTAATGCTTTCATTGCAAATCTCTTTGTGGGTGTTGCCACAATAATGGTTTTTGCCTTTGACTACTGGCTTATTCAGAAAATTAACAGCCTAATGAGGACAAAAGTAAGCAGTGATGAGGATGACAAAGGATGGAAAGTACAGGAGGCAGGACAACAAGTGGTAAAATTGCCTGCCACAACAGGTCAACACATGAATAAATAGCTAGGAATACGAAAAGAGAGCTGCCAGCATTTGTGTATGTGCTAAAGATGTTGTCTTTTGATGCTTCTAAGAACCAGTCTAAACAATATTGGTTTAGAATAGAATAGCTTTATTTGTCATTGTGCTATTTCACATTGAAATTACATGCCTTCCCCCGCCCACACCAAAAAACACATTCATTCCTCCATACACACCCCACCACCACACAGTCCCCAACGCCATATCAATGCGAAACCACAGAGTTCAACATAACCAAGGCTCTAGGATCAAAACTGTCCTTCAGTCTGTTTGTCCTTGTCCTTGTCACCCTGTACCACCTGCCAGATGACAATAATTTTTTAAAATAATATGTTGGGTGAGATGGATACCCAAGAATGTTCTGAGCTTTCTTGAGGGAAACAAGAATTATAAAGTTCTTCCTGCGAGGGGAGAGGGCAGCCAATGATTCTCTATGCAGAGGAGATGACCCTTTGGAGCGCCTTCCTATCTGCCACTGTATAGCTACCAAACCATGCACAGATGCAGTAGGCTAGAACTCTCTCTATTAGGCTTGTGCATTTCAGCTGAACCTCAATCCATTTCTGCTGCCCGGATTTTGGTAGACCCTCATATCTGTTTACATATGCCTCCTAAAAACAGGTGGGTAGCCACTAGCCAGATAACGCATTTTGTTCCTTATTCAAAAAATACAGCTAGATCCAGCCCATTGGCAGCAATGGGGAACAAAAGAGGCTCTTTTTTCTGTTTTGTGGACCCTTCCTTTCAAAGAAGCTGGGTTTCAGCAAGGAGGTTAAGGAAGCAACCTTCCTGGGAACCTTCCCTTTCTTCCCTTGAAGGGAGTCTGGGCTTCAGCAACAGGGTTAAGGAAGCAGCCACAGTTTGCGTAAAACATGTCGCAGTGTTCTTCTATTCCGATTAGTCCAACAGGCAGGGCCCACAGAGAAACCCTGTGCTAAGAAAAGCATGCAGCGGCAGCCTCTTTGAGTGCCACACACTTACGAAAAGGGGAGGAGAAGCCATGTGGTCCTGTTATGGACAGGAAACTCTGACAGCCGGGCCTTGCCATTATAGCCGTCTGACCAAACCGAAGAAGCCAGATTG
This sequence comes from Anolis apletophallus, assembly GCA_030556195.1. NCBI lineage: Eukaryota > Metazoa > Chordata > Lepidosauria > Squamata > Anolidae > Anolis > Anolis apletophallus. The sequence continues at coordinate 122,618,965 of JARBWK010000010.1, forward strand.
GTTGAAAGAAAACTGCTAAAATGGATCTGTACACAAACCTACTCTCTATAGGAAAGCAGTAGAAAGTCACCAGCAGTTTTTCATTCAGTTGGTGGTGCCTTCAGAATCTCAAGTAATACAGTTTCTGCTGGGCCTGCTTAACCTACACTGCTGTAGGTTAAGTCAGATCCTCCTCCACAGTGACAGCCAGAAACTTAAAACTGGCCACCTGCTCCACCTGGTCTCCATTTATGACCAAGGGCTGAATTTCTGGTCTGTTCTTCCTACAATTCACTATGAGATCCTTGGTCTTGTTGATATTAAGAACCGGATAATTGTCCATGAACCACAAGAGCAGTTGATTCAACTCATCCCAATAGGCAAACACATCCCCTTCAGAGATAAGCCCCATCACAGTTGTATCATCTGCAGATTTGGTAATGATATTGCTATGGTGGACAGGGATACGACTGTATGTGTACAAAGTGAAAACAGAGGATGAAACACACAGCCCTGTGACATCCCAGTGTTGAGAATGAGAGTTGGTGACCTAATCTAACCCTCTAGGAACATCCAGACAAGAAGTTCATGATCCAGGAACAGAGTTGAATATGACAATCCAAGATGCATGACTTTAGATACTAGTCTATGTGAAATATGTGAAATATAATGTACTAGATCTAAAAGCTAAAGTAAAGAAAAAGCACACACAAATAAATGCATTTGCCTATTTACTTGCTAACACTTTCTTTTAAGTGCCCCTCAGGTCAGAGCATTTTTTGTTTAGATTATGAATAGATTTAAAATTGTTTGATTATTCTGCAATATTGCTACCATAACAAGAGGTAGGGATCATGCATCCCTCCAGATGTTGTTGGTGTGCAGCTTCCATCAGCCCTAGCTGGCACCATCCATAATGATGAATGATGGGAGGTACAGTCCAAGAACATCTAAATGTTACATGCCTCCCACTCTTACGCTGTCAGTAATAGTACCATTAATGAAAGGACTAGGTATTAATCATAAGTGTGCAACTCCAGGTTACAGATTAGTAGTTGTGATAAAATATTTCAGCCTGCATATTTCTATGATGCTGCTTGATGAAACAAAATCTTTGTGCATATTCAAGCAGAAGTTTACAGAGAATAAAAACACACACTTTAAAACAACTGAAAAATTAAACTCTTAGCTAAAAACTATAAAACTATTTACAACTGGTTAACCCCGAAAGCCTGCTGGAATAAAAACATATTGCATGCTCTGCGGAACTTTGTTAAATCTCTCAAAGCTCGCACATCTACTGACAGAGCGTTTCAAAGAGTTGGAGCTATGATCGCAAAGGCTTGCCGTCTTGTCGATGTCAGTCAATATGAGCGGCAGCTAGGAACCATCGAAAGATTTTAGTTAATGGAGCACAGTGACCTCTGGGGTTGATATGGGGTGAGTATTAGTTGCTGTCTAATACACCTTGTGTTGTTTAAAGCTGACATTTGGCTAGAGAATTCAAATTATTGCTTGAGAAGATTCATTATTATAGGGGTTTTTTTGCACAGTGGCAACTAATAGTAAATTTATTCTGTAAAAGTATAGTTTTAGGTAAACAAAATAACTAAATACCCATGCACAAGACTGAGGGCCCTTCTACACAGCCCTAAAATTTGGACTAAAAAACAGGTTAGCCAGAGGCATCCAGATGACGTATCAGACTAATCCATTTCAACCTGGAGTAAACTGAATTTACTCCGTTTGATCCAGGTTTTAAAAACACCTCTAAAGATCCAGACCTTAAGCTAAAGTTTGAATCTTTAAATGTGAGGGTCCTGTGAGGATTGACTCAGTGGGGTCACAACCATCCCATTTTTTCGAGCTTCAAAAAGTCCAGAGGAACATGATGGCACCCGCTCCCCGCCCCCCAAATTCCCTTCCCCAAAACTTACCCAAATGTCCAAAGTCGGCGAAACGCCCGGTTTGGACATGGCTTTCCTTTCTGCCTTGGAGGGAAGGAAAGCCTTGTCCAAACCAGGAGTTTAACAATAGTCCACAGCTGATCAGGTTTGAACTGTGGACTATTGTATCTCCCCCAGCCTTTTGGCTCTGGTGCTGTATTACCTCATATTTGTATGTATAATTCTTATGTTGTTGACTATTTAACACAGGTAGAAGAGAGTTGTTAAGTTCTCCCTGTTTGTAGAATCGTGATGATTTCTGATCCTTAATGTATTGTATATGATTTTACATGCATCTGGTGCCTCATTAGATTGACATGTATATTTATATATAATAACACACTTAGACAATTTTGAATGATTCAGATATCTTGGGTGATTTATGCATTCTTATATAATATTCTTATATTATATATCTTCCTTACATACATGATTATATATTATATAGATCATTTTCCTTTTTTCAATTCACTTATCTTTCCATCATGCACTTTGATCGTTTTGGGCACCTGCTTCTTTATTACTATGACAGTTTAAGGTCCGATTGGTTTTCTCTGTAACAGTAATGAAGCCTTCTGAATTTTGGATGGATATCTGAATGAATTTCAAGGATAATGCTGAAAACCTCGGAAGATTATCAGATACGAAGCGCCAATGCCCCCTACATCCAAAGCAACTTTTAAACCATTATTTTCCCTTCTAAAACAGGCTATATATATATATATATATATATATATAGAGAGAGAGAGAGAGAGAGAGAGAGAGAGAGAGAGAGAGAGTTCCAGTACTGTCACTGTTCACAATAAGCTTGGGAAACACTGTCCCATAGAAATATATGGTCTTGAGATTTTGAAGAGGTCACCCCCCAAGCTGAAGCATTTCTGGTTTCTATATCTGAGAATGTGTTTTCAAACAATGTCTCTTACTGTGGAAAAACTGTGAGGAAGCGATTTAAGTGATGAAATGAAACTTAGATTTATACCTGCAGAACACAGTGGAAAATGGACGGAGAATTATTTGAGAGACTGAGCACAGCAAATATTTCTTCTCACAATATATTTTTCACATATATTCCTAAAGTGTCTGAGAGATAGGCAAATTTCATGGCTCCCTTTAAAAGCCCCTTTAAAATTATACATCCAAACCTAATGTGTTTATAAAGCTTTGGAATATTTGTATCAAGCCAATGGTTTCGCATTGGAATTACAATGCTAATAAATTGGGAGAATCAATTTTATTTAGGAGTATGTCTCACTACGCTCAGGTTCTTAGCAGACACATAAAAGGATGTGCTGCCAGTTCTAATCTTCAAAGTCAACATCAAATTTGTATTTCTGTTCTGCAATTAAAGGTTAATTTTAATGTAATCTCATTTTAAACATAGATGTATGGAAATAAAGGCACAAGAATACAATGTAGTCGGTACCACTGGTAGAATACTTAAAAGAAAAATATTACTGTTCTCAAAGACTGTGTAACAACTGGTGAAAATGGTTAGACTACTGGTATTTATATTAAACATCTTCATATGGTTAAGCAACATTTCTGACACTTTCTTGTTTGTTTGTTTGACTGCCAGCCACCTTATTTCTGCATCAGTCAGGTGAGAACAAAACAGCACGCCATGGTCTGCAACATAAGATTGCATTCAGAGCTTAAGCTACAATATTCAGTGCTGATGTTTCAGCAAAATGGGAGTTTAACAAAGCAGGACATCTGCTCTGAAGCTGAACATGCAACACAAAGGAAGAAGAGAAAGGGATAATCAATCTCATTTCTGCTCAGAAAAATGCATTTGCTTCACATTTACTATCTGAAGTGGCCCAAAATCTGCTATATAGAAGGAAGGGCTAACCCTGATGGTTTACCATTTTCAGCTTACAGAAGGTTAGGTATACTATGTCAACATCCAACACATACCACATAAGTTTTCAATACATTTTACCCACTAAAATCCTTTGATAACTGTACTAAAAATTAGCAGACGAAAACATTAATAAAGTATTAAATATAATGTATGTCCCTCCATCTAACTCTGAAACAGGGGCTCTCAAACTGTTCTCTGGGGAGTCCTTGGGGCCCCGCTGGTGCTAGTGAGGGCCTTTGCAATGTCATGCTGCTTCCTACTTCCTCTTCTTTCCTCCTCCTTAAAGTTTTGAGCTGCTGAAAATAGCAGCAGAAGCAGCAGCATCCTCCTGGGGCACAAACCCTCCTTCCCTTCACTGCCCAGACTATTTTCCTTGAGGCCCAGACCTTCCCCCTCTAACTTTGCTTCCAAAACCCTATTTCCCTCCCATCATTCAGGGGATGCTTTGATTGTGTTTTTCCCTGCATGGTAGAAGGGGGTTGAACTGAATGATTTATGTGGTTTCTGCCATTATAATTATAATTATTATATTTTTATAATTATTATTGCAATAGCTGGATGGCCATATGTTGAGGATGCTTTGTGTTTTTCCTGCATGGCAGAATGGGGTTGGACTGGATGGGGATCTTTCACTGAAATACTGTTCAGTTTATGTTGGTTTAATTTTTTCTTCATTTTAAATATTGTATTACTAAATTTTTTCATTTGTTTTTGTAAGTTTTTCTGGGCTATATGGCCATGTTCTAGAGGCATTCTCTCCTGACGTTTCACCTGCATCTATGGCAAGCATCTTGTATATATCGTAGGATCCAGGAATTTTCTGATCTTCTCCTTGTATTGTTCTGTATCCATTGTCTGCTGGGAGATAGATGATATCTGGATCTTAGTTGAGGTCTCTGATTGCTTGTCTTTCCTTCCTTGTATGTTGCTGGGGAAAAGTTTTGCCTTTTTCATGATCTTTACTGTTTCCCCTCTTACTTCTTCTGCTTCTTCCTCAGGGAGGCGGTAAATTGCTGATTCGAAATTGGTGATGATGTTTGCTACTGGAATCCTGGAGGCGGTTACAGCCTGGCTACCAGTATTTAAAAAACTATAAAATTATAACAGCAAAACAACACCCCAACACAGGGAAACTCCAGAGAGGAAACAATCAGGTTCAGCTAATCACCTCTCAACAAAAGATTCCCCCAGGCACTAACAAGCCACACCAAAAAAAACTGCCAGGCCATAAAATGCTAATTAAAGTGACCAGTTGAAACATTCACATTTAGCTCCAACAGTCAAGAGTTCTTTTTCCCACCCTGGACATTCCACAGATATATAACCCAATTTTCCTAGTTCCAACAGACCTTACCTCTGAGGATGCTTGCCATAGATCAGGGCTGTCCAACTGGCGGCCTGGGGGCCGTATACAGCCCCCCAGCCCCTTCCCTACGCCCCTAAACTTTTAAATAAAAAATAAAAAGAGAAAAAATAATTTTAAAAAATCCAAAAACAGTGCGCATGCGCACGGTTTTGCCCGCTTTGGGAGGGCGGTCGGGAGCCCCCCGTGGCTCCTCCTTCTCTCTCAAAGCGTCACACCAGCTTTGGGTGAGAGGGCGGAGCCACGTGGAGCCTCCTCGCGGCTTCGCCCTCTCGCCCCAAGCGTCACAACAGCTGTTGTGATGCTTTGGGCGAGGGGAGCCTTGGAAGGCTCCCCGTGGCTCCTCCTTCTCTCCCAAAGCGTCACAACAGCCTCGGAAATCGCCCGCTTCCAAGGCTATTGTGATGCTTTGGGAGAGGGGGAGGAGCCGCGTGGCCGGGGGCGTGGCCAGGGCATGGCCGGGGCGTGGCCGGGTGGCCCCCAGGTGATCACTCACCAGAAGTTCGGCCCTTGCGCCGGCAGAAGTTGGACAGCCCTGCCATAGATCCAGGCAAAACATCAAGAGAGAATGCCTCTAGAACATGTCCCTATAGCCCGAAAAAACCTACAACAACATACTGATTCTGGCCATGAAAGACTTTGAAAATACATTTTTCATTCCTTTTTTATTTTTGCTTTGTGTGAACTAGTTCACACAAACACCCTCCTTCCATCTGCCACTGGCCTGGCCCATGCCTCATTGATAAACATTGAATATAAATATAATGTAAACATTTCTTGGGGCTCCACGAGAAACTTTTGCTTCAAATAGGGCTCTGTAGTTGAAACAGTTAGATACCTCCTGCTCTGGAAAGACAGTGAAGCCTCTTCAGCCCTTGACAGTTGCCCACCCCTACAGTATGTCATGTCTAATTGATATCACGACAAAGGAGAGAGGCCTGAGAAGATTCCAGTGCTCTGCAGAAACCTTAGCTATTGTCCTTGGTTATCACAATTCTTCAAAGCAAGCAACTGCCTGCAAGTTTCAAAAATATATACAGGAGACAGAACTGACTACACTTGGCACACAATTTGACTGATCTCTTCAAATACAGATCATATAGTTCTGCCTCTAGACCTTCTATAGGAATTACAGAGGGTGGTGCAAACCTGCTCATCATAGCTATATTAGTATCCATCAGATATTCTGGGCATGCATTGTTCTTTAGCTGCAGCAGAGCAAGCCTCTATTTGCATTCTTCCAGTTAAAGCCAATCGACAGGACCAGGCTGTTAGATACAGCAGAGGAACAGACAGGCATTCAAACTTCTTTTGTTCCGGTTGAACAAGCGTAAGATTAAAACATTTTCTCAAACTGCTTGAAGCTTTGTCTAAGTGACCAAAACAGAACTCACATTATATATCATTGCATCAATCAAACAAATGGCAAGCATTAGGAATGCTCTTCCCAACTTTAAGATGCTAAAAGTTCAACAGGGCAATGCTGAATCCTGACAAAGTAATAGCAGAAGCAATTTTTAATGCAGAGGGACCAGTAGGTCAATTATTACCTTGGGGGAGATACTGATAGCATTGATGATCACTACACCGTTTCTTACAGAAGTTTGTGAAAGAGACTTCCTTGGTGTTCAGATATGTGTTTATTCTCCTTAGGAACTACAATAATCTAGATGGGTCCAAAACATATTTATGACACAACTCACTCCTGACAGGGGCTAAGTAAACTATTTGTTTCTAGTAATTTTTTTAATAAGTAAGGGTCTCAAACTAACTTAGAACCTTTTTTGTCAGATACAGGAAAATCAGAAGGCATGGGTAGTTGCCATTTTCCTCTGAAAAGTGTAGTCCCCCCCCCCCGAACCTTTATTATTTATTTATTTATTTATTTATTGGACTTCTTAGCCACCACTCCTAGGTGGCTAGGGGCGGCTCACAGGTGCAGGGATACAAAATACAATAATACCTAAAACAGTAAAAACACTAAAACCACAACTACAATAAAAGCAGCAACAATAAACACTGAAAGAGTACATTAGCAGCAATAATCGCTCAACTAGCGACTATTTAAGCTGACTCAGGTTACAAAAGCCTGCCGAAATAGACAGGTCTTGCAGGCTTTCCGGAAAGCCAGGAGGTCACGGAGTGACCTAGCTTCCGGCAGCAGTGAATTCCAAAGCGTAGGGCCGTTACATAGCATTACATTACATAGCAACTGCTTATATGGTCGTTACAGCAGTTGAATATCAGCACCTTGAAGGCAGACAGGCAGACCATATTTCCAGTCCAACCAGTCTTCTTCTTGGTCCACTTAGAAATTGGGTGAACGATGACCTCAACATATGAGTCATTCTGCTTCACTGTGGAAATGAATCTGTCATCCTGTGCCCTGCTCCCTTGCAGCAATGCTACCCCTATCACACTGGGAGAGCATCACCTGGGCAGCACAGAAGTGTGCTGGCTCCATTGGAGATAGCACAAGACAGGAAACCTCCTGGGTTGAGAGTGAAGCATCAAATGTTCTTCCACTCCAGTTTGAGGAAGGGCCTCCAAAGGAAGTTCCTCTGCATCATATGATGGGTAGCATGTCCATCCACCTTCCAGATAGAATGGAAGCATTGTAGGATGCTCCTAGAGGTATGATGAGGTCGCTAAAAGGATAGCCCACCTGCCAGCTCCTGGTTACAATTTCATGTACAGTATCCAGCCCCTTTTTGGAATCCTTGTTTGTAGTGGCCGAGTTTCTCAACTTGTGGCAATGATACCCAAAACCAGCAATATACATTCCACAGAGGAATGGGTGACAACTATTCAATATTTTGGAAAATATAAAACATAATAAGCAATATAGATATGGGAGGAGCTAAGCTGCTGTTTCTCTCAGGCATCCTGGTGTCTTCTCCCCCTTTGTACCTAGTATGCCACTCTGCAACCCATTTAATATTTATGATGCAAAGTTCAACAAGAGTCATTGAAGTCAAACCAGTACTTAATTTTTTAAAACCCTTGTGGACAGATAAAAGCAGAGATCAGAAAAGGGTAATTACAAACAAGACAGCTATCTGTAATAATTTTAGACTACAAGGTACAATAAAGCCACATTTAAAAATGAATTGAAATTAATAAATAAGAAAGAGTAAAGCTATTCTATTGGTCTAATGAGTTATGGCTTCTAGTTATTTTTCAAAGGTTGGTTTTTAAGGACATTTGTTTAGGTATCTTATAAGGATTTTTTTCAATTGCTATTATATTTTCCTATGTGTCTTATGACTTTTCTTCTCCAAAAAGGAATGTGTTGAGCAATGCAAATAATTAGTTACTACCTGTTGCCTTCTTTCATCATGGTAACAAGGAATGGCAACAAATGACTTCATAAACTCTGTAGTAATAAGAGAACGTGTAACTTCAAAAAAAATGTTCCCAAGTTTGGGATAAAAGAGAAAGAAAGTATTGCTATGGCAGTTTGGTTAAAGCAGTGGTCCCCAACTTGTGGATCCCCAGATGTTTTGGCCTTTAACTCCCAGAAATCATAACAGCTGGTAAACTGGCTGGGATTTCTGGGAATTGTATGCCAAAACACCTGGGGACCCACAGGTTGAGAACCACTGGGTTAAAGCTTCCCCCTTACAAATGGGAATCAACTGTCTTAAAGAAGCAGGATAATATTTAAAGCCAAAACCCCTCTACTACCCATGTAATGTGGACTTAAGCATAATAGCAGAAAATAACTTATGATGAGGTACAGCTGGTTAAGAGCTGAAACAGGCCCTCACAAGTGTGATAAATACCAGGCAGATTCTAGCAATAGGCATTCAAGTGGACTATGCACAGGAAACTGTCCTTTAATAAATTACCTAAAGGCAATTTAAGCACATGAGAAACGTGCACATTAGAATTCCCATTCCAGTAATTGAACATATGTTGGGCTAAGTCTAAAAATGGAAAGTGCCAATTGTGCCTTCAGCATTACCACATTACCTTCCAGCAGCCCTCTTAGCAACAGGCAAAGTATTCTTGCCTCTTTCTACCATTTGTACAGAACAGAAACTCTGTATAACAAAAAAGGATAATCTTACAGCATTAACTAGAAATGAAAGCTAGAATCAATTTTAAGTTTGATGGCCTCTTGATTCATCTTGGCCTCTTTATGCATTCAAAGGAAGTAGTAAAAGCTCAATAGAAGCCCTTCAATCTTTTCGCGGAAGAGACATTGAGAGAGGAAGCCTAAGTGACTCCTGAATCCTCTTCCTATGCTTCAGAGAAATCTAAAGCAAAAAGAAGAGGAGGATGTTCATTTTCCAGTTGAAATGACAGACTGTCCAATTCTTTCCAAGTAAAATGAATGCCTTTCCCCACTTTAAACAGCTGGAATGTGGAAATATCAACATGTTTACCTCCTTGCACCTCTTCCTTTTAAGCATGTTTCTCTACATATTGGAAGAGAGCTAGGCTACTGACGCCTCATCTACACTGTGAAACATTTACAAAGATCCAGATCTTCCTTGAAGACCTAAATCTTTGTGGGTGCCAAGGCAATGGAAGTATCAACCTGGGATTGCCATCCACAGTCCTAGGTGGTGTCTTTTGAGCTATGCTGCGTTCCTTGGGCTCGGGGAACCTGGGGACACCTGGGGTGCGTCCGTGCCCACCATTTCCCCCCTATAATGAAGCAAAAGCCTTCTTACTGTTGCAGGAGTCTTTCTTTTCCATGGATTGCCCTTGATGATGGTGGGATGAAGTTTTGGAAAAGGAAAGGGGGTCACCTGAGGGGCACCTGCAACATTTTAGGAGGGTAATGGGAAGGCAGGGCAGGAAGGCACTCCCCATAGCAATTATTTTGCTTTTGGTGAGGACATGTACCTTCAGATCAATGGAATTGCAATGGGACAATCATGTACCCCTTCAATCGCTAATCTGTACATGGGACACCTGGAAAATACACACCTGCAAGACCCATCATCCCCGGGAAGACACATAAAATACTATGGCAGATTCATTGATGACTGCTTCTTCCTCTTAAAGCGCCACACACCCATGCCTGAATTTCCTGGATTGGCTGAATTCCTGGAGCCCAGCCATCCAGTTTACCATGGAATATAGTCAGTCGAAGGTCAACTTTCTTGATACCACAGTATACAAAAAACACAACAAATTAGGTGTGTGCAATTACAGGAAGAAGACAGATAAAAATGCGATCTTGCACTATTTCAGTCATCATTCTCTTTCACTCCGCAATAGCCTCCCGTATTCACAATTCATATGGTTAAAGAGGAACTCAACATGCTTAGATCATTATGAGCAATCAGCTGATAAACTCACGGAGCAACTCCTGGAACGTGGATATCCATTGAAAATAATAATCAGAGCAAGAACCAAGGCCAACAAAGTGCACAGACCTACTTTATTTCAAAGAAAACCCAAGACGTCTCAAAATCGGATTGTATGGCCTTTAACCCTTACTCCCCACAGTAAGGACATAGCAAGGATTGTAAAGAAACATTGGGGGATTCTACCGGATATCCCCATATTCCAGTCTCCACCAATGATTGCTTACAAGCAGACCAAGAATTTGAAAGACCATGAGGGACGACTTCCAGTCCACATGGATTAAAACAGTCTCAGCAAAGATCGCAACACTAGGTTTCTCCCAAGGACAATTGCTAAGCATGAGATGGGACCAAGCCAAGGATCTCATTAAGCAACGGATCCTGGACATAGAGCGCCAATCCGACCTAGCCTGTTCCCCAGCCTTCATTGTTAGTGAAGCCACTAGATACCTCACTGCCCCCATGGCATACCTAACAGACCTGGAGGTGCCCAAACACCGAAGGGCTTTTACCCTGGCAAGATGCCATGCCCTCCCATCAGCTGTATTGGAAGGGAGGTATCAGAAGACCCCCTTCAAGCAGAGACTATGCCCCTGTGGGTCTGGTCATGTGGAAACAACTGAGCACGTGCTTCTTCAATGCATGTTCTACAGAGATCTTAGATTCAATCTCATTGGACCATGGCTTTTAAAGTACCCGGGGCGCAGTGAAAGATGTTATTCCACCCTGCTGCTTTCGGACTCTAACACTGCAATGACTTACAGTGTTGCTAAGTTCTGTGCTGCTGCCCTTAATATCAGACGGGTGATGATTGACACCGTAAGGCAACAATATCCTGTCTTTTAAAATATATTTTTATACTGATTTTTAGTCTGATTTTAAATAACTGTTTACTGGGGAGTTGTCCTTCTCCTCTTAGGGCGCTTGTGCCCGCTTTGTGCTGGTCTGTGACCGTAATAAAGTTTTGATTTGATTTGAAAGACCATTTGGTGCATTCCTCTCTCAAACCTACTTTCCGCCGTGGAATAGTCTCACCAGGGCACAGACCTTGTGGGGGGTGCTCCTCATGTCCTCAGGTGTTCCAAGAGAAGGAAATTAGAAGCCTCAAATCACACAAATTGCTCAAGATCTGTGATTACACAAACTGCAATTCGGAGGGGTGTGTCTACGTCATCATGTGTGGGTGTGGCCTGCTTTACGTAGGCCAGTCGACACGCCCCCTACGTACGGGAATTTCAGAACATCGTTCCAGAATACGCCAAAAATATAATACCATTCTTTATAAACATTTCCTCACGCAAAACCATTCTCCGGAGTCATTTAGGTTTGCAGGATTAGAAAAGGTGAAGATCCCCGTCCACGGTGATCCACATGAAGTGCTACTCAAGAGAGAAACTTGGTGGATCATCACCCTTCAATCCGAATTCCCGGTCAGGTTAAATTAGCCCCTCCCTCTTAACGCTCTCCTTGCGTGAGATGCCCCATCATGATTAGTGAATTGGTATTTAACTAGCAGCACCGTAGTGCTGGCCACCCTTGGGGTCCTCGGGAACACGGTGTATGTGAATCTCCTCCTCCACCATGGTATGTTGAATTAATATCCATATGTATGACCAGCCAGCCAGGTTTATGTGCAGAGTTCAGACTAATTATAGAATTATTATATGGTTTATATTTCAGCATTTGTATCCCTTGACGCTGTGCATTCTGATGATTTAATTGCCGCTTGAGAAAGTCCACAGGGCGAAATGGATCGAGCCTTGCAGATCAACCATCGCGGCCCTTCCAGCATCCCAAGCAGTTAATGCCCGTAAACCTACCAGCGACCACATAGTAAATATTGGATTACAATTTCGAGAACTGGATTATTTGTGAACTGGATTATTTGTGAACTTTATTTTGTGAGAACTTGGGAATACCCACTCATTTGGTGATACCAGTGGGAGACCGGTATTGAACTGACACTCTATCTTCAGAGACTTTATCATTTGGGTTTTACCCCCTCCCCGGTCTACTCCCCGCATTCCACAGAACCTCGAATTGTTTTTCACTGTGTATATTCATATTTATGTTGCAAGGTTTACTTACCTGTAATATTATGTACCAATGATGGTTGTGTTAATGTGAAATTTGAATGTTCATTAACTAATTAAGGGTTCCAATATATGAAACATTGATTATACTGATATTTTCAGAGTCGTCTTGTGTGTTCACTATTATACTCTCTGCCAGAATTGTGTGTTGTTACTCCCCATAGCTAGCCATGCTGAACTGATGTCATCACAGCTGGTATGTCTGGCCATTCCCTTGCCAATGAGGTGGGGTTTTGCATACATGAAAAGCCAAGATGTGGAGCTGAACTGGCATTTTTGTGCTGCTTCAAGCCACATTTTTCACCTGTGTGGAGGGCCCTAACAAAAGGGCCCCAAATAGACAAATGAACTTTAATTTTACATAATCCCAACTTGGAAAAAAAAGCAAGAATAATGGAAACGTTTTTTGGACTTTGTAAACATAAGCATAACAGGATTTGTGGACTAAAAATAATAATGAATAATATAGGATAGTATTCTGTAGTCTCAAACACAAAAATTGAAAATAATTGTTGGGTTAATATTTTGAATAGCTTAATAGCAATGTATATAATTTCAAAGGTGTGGGTGATATGAGAAGACACTTCTATATTAGGCCTGTTTTATCACGGAAAAAATGCTTCAAAACCCGCTTCAAATATAGGGGGCGCTGGCACCTTGTATCTGATAGACTTCTGAAGTTTTCAGCAGTTTTTTCAAAATTGATTTGGATGTACTTCCGAAATTCTGAATGGCTTCGTTAATGGCGTCCGCGATTGCGCAATGTGCGGAAACCTGCAGAAGGGGGATTCCCTTTCCCTCTGTTTTTGACCGCTACTACTGACAAAACTAGCCACACTGGTACAAAATCTTGAACGCACTTAACACATTAATAAACATTTAAAACATTTTAAATGCAATGGGACAAAAATAGAGAAGGGCGGAAATGACATACGAGCCCTATCCGAATATGGCGACAGAGACTTCGAAATGGCGAATCCACTTCCTGTTTCCTTAACTGTCTTCAGAATTGCTTCATAAGTCAAAAACATCCGAATTACATCCAAATTTCGGATCTATCCGACAAACCTAAACAGGCCTATTATATATACAGAATCTGAATAGAAGATAGACTAATACAGTAAGTATTTACATGTGTATTAAAAGGTAAAAGTTTTCCCTTGACATTAAGTCTAGTCGTGTCCGACTCTGGGGGGTGGTGCTCATGTTCATTTATAAGTCAAAGAGCTGGCATTGTCCGTAGATGCTTCCAAGGTCATTTGGCCAGCATGACTGTATTGAGCACCGTTACCTTTCTGCAGGAGTGGTACCTACTGATCTACTTTTCAAACTGCTAGGTTGGCAGAAGCTGAGCCTAACAGCGGGAGCTTACCCCACTCCCCAGATTCAAACCACCAACCTTTTTGTCAGTAAGTTAAGTAGCTCAGTGATTTAACTTGCTGTGCCACTGGGGGATCCAATAAATGTGCATTATTAATATATTAATAAAATAACTGATTTGGAGATAAGCAAATGGGTGGATATTATTAAAACTAGGTGGGAAAGAGAGTACATATAAGTAAGCCGATAAAACAGTTTGAGGAAATACTTATACAGCTCAGAGGAGAAGATAAGAAAAAGATGGGATAATATAAGAAGACAGAAAGATCAACATGAATGCCAAATGAAAAGAATCAATTTACTTTTGGAATAGAAAATACTGTAGATGGAACTCCTCTATATCTTGAAGAATATGTATAATAATCCCCCTTCACTACAATAGACTTATGTATAGAATTAATTTACTGTTCTGTCTGTGTACTGTGTACGTCTGTGTATGTTTTGCTGTGTATGTGTACTTGTGATCCGCACTGAGTCCCCTTTGGGGTGAGAAGGGTGGAATATAAAGTATTATTATTATTAACAAAACTCCATCACTGTCACACCTCAAGGGCCTCAGGCATCACTTTTGCTTGGGCGAGACTTTAGCTGTGATGGCAGTCAAGAGCTACCCAAGCCAGCTTGTTACGCTCTCAAACCTTGCCCTGGGCCTCTCAGCCTTTCCCTTGAGAAGCCAGGGATGAATGCTTAACACAGGCAGCTCAAGGTTGTACCATCCAGCCTCCCTGATAGCAAGGCGCTCCAAAGGAGCCGAGAGTCTGCCTCCCTTCCGTCCAGATGTGAGCTGCTAACGAGCAGCACATTCCTGAAAGACTGAGGTATCATAACATATAGATGACTATCAATCATGGAACAGTGACACTTGACGCACATAGATCAAAGCCAGTGAACACTATAATTGCCAAAGGATGCCCATTGCGGGCATCTCGTACCAACGCCGCGCTAAGGAGACGCTACTGGAAGACGGGCTGCCTTGGGCCTTCCAGCAAGCTTGTGCCAGCCAGCCAACACCGGGCTGACTTGATCCCGTGTTGAGCCTTGTTCCTTGGTCACTGCCACATCTGTGGACTGTTCCTGAATTGTTCCCGCAAAGACTTTAATGCTAAAGGACTTTGTTGCTACTAAGAAGCCGCTCCCTGCCTCTATATTCCGGTGGGGATCCTTTAAGAGACTTCTTATTGCATCCGGCTTGTTCCTGTTTTCCTCCGCTTGGAATCCTATTGCTGCGGATTATATACTTACCGCCGTTCCTGTTGATTGCTGCTACCTGGAGGTCTTATATTGCCTCAGGCTCTTTCCTATACCTGCTTATTCTAAATAAAACCTGTTGTACCATAGCTGTTGTGTGGTCTATCCAGGAAGGTCAGGTCCTAAGGGCCCCAGGGGGCGACAATCACCAACATATAATATTTTTCTATTATCTCCCATACTTCTTTTTCCCCTTCCTTTCCCCCCTTTTCCATTATATTATAAAATTGTGAAAATGAATTTTAAAACTTGTAAACAAAAAGGGATTCAAATGATAGAACATAAGACATAATGTGAAAAAAACAAGGGGGAAATTGAGCTTCAGATTCTGAAAAGAATAAGAATAACAATCTCTTCATACAGGGCTGGATTCATTGACAAACACTGATCTAACCCCGGTCACCCTCGAAACCAACCCGCTCCAATCACACAATGTTGTGCCAGCTTCATGGGTGAAAGACAGCTGAACCAGCATGCCGCCACCACCCTTCCAACACAGGAGGCTTCCCGTGTTCCCATTCCATCAATGGGGGAAGCCACATGCACCATGCCCTCCACCCTCTTGGTGAAAAGATGCCAGAGAAGTCCAACAAAGAAGGACATTTGGTGGCAGCTTCCCGATTCTCGGCAGCCACTGAAGGTATGATGAGGTGGTTAGATACACACTCCTTTATTACTTTAAAGGAGAGCAGGACAGGCATTTGAATAAAATGTGATTGGCCCATAGCAAACTGTTTAGCCTTCAGCATGTTAGGATTTTCCACGAATACATAGAGCTAAACACATGTTATATTCAAACAAATGGAAGAATAGCTCTTGAAACATTTTCTCACCAGAGATCTGGAGTCATGGTGCCAGGATGGGATTCATGATGAGATGGCATTCTGAAGTTTTTCTTCCATTCTTCCAAAGCTGGTGGTTTAAGTAAGCAAGAAAGTAAGTGAGTAAGTGTGTAATTCAACATAGCAGCAAGATGTCACCATGTTTTAATTTTAGGTAAAAACAAGTTGCTTTTATAGGCCTGTATCCAAACATATAACTTGCACTAATAAAAAATTTGCAGTGTTAGCATTCATACATTTTAAGTATTAGCATAAGTATGAAGTCCTATTTATTTCAGCTGTGCATATAACTTTCAAAAGGGTCTGTGAAACAATTTGCCTCACTTTTTTGTACAAACGCAGACATAAAGATGTAATCCAGTGGAAGTACAAATGCAGGGATTTTTTTTTTACAGGTAGAGTTCAACTTCATCATGTACAAAGTATTACAAGACTATTGAACAACTCTATGGACTATATGGACTTCTTTTTAAGATGGGTGGTACAGAACAAATATTGGTACATAAACATTCAATATTTAATGGGGAATTAAAGCATTGCTTTTTTTAGTATGTGAAGTAATTGGAAACAAATTTGCATAGGCTCTATCCTAAATGTTATCTACACAATTTATTTATTTATATTTATTGTTTCGATTTATTGGTCGCCCCTTCCGAGAGGCTCGGGGCGACTTACATACACATAAAACCATAAAAGCACTATAAAAACAACGGACTGATGTCCACATATTAAATTAAAAACAGTAGATATACATTAAAATAACTCTTAGGCCTGCATTATAGACCGTGGCCTAGGGATGTCTATGAACCGAAGGCTTGAACAAACAGGAGGGTTTTACAAGCCCTGCGAAAAGCTAGCAGATCAATAAGTATCAAAAACAACTACATAATCCCCGTTCCACATTCATAGGCTGTCCAAGTCAATCCGCAGTCCACCTCTACAACATTGTTATTACTCAATTGTCCGTCCGCTGCTCCACGTCAAACAAATGCCTGGTCCCAAAGCCACGTTTTAAACTTTTTTCTAAAGGAAAGGATGGAAGAAGTTGATCTTATTTCGCTAGGGAGCGGGTTCCACAGGCAAGGGGCCACCACCAAGAAGGCGCTGTCCCTCGTCCCCACCAAACGTATTTGCAACAAAGGTGGGATCAAGAGCAGGGCTTCCCCGGAGGATCACAAATTTTGAGGTGGGACATAAAGGGAGATACGTTTGGACAAGTAAGCTGGGCCAGAACCGTAAAGGACTTTAAAGGTCAAAACCAGCACTTTGAATTGTGCTCGGAATTTGATAGCCAGCCAGTGGAGTTGACACAACAGAGGAGTGGTATGCTCCCTGTATGTCGCTCCAGTTAGTAACCTGGCTGTGCCCCCTGGAGTAATTTAAGTTTCTGAACAGTCTTCAAAGGTATCCCCACATATAGTGCGTTGCAGTAATCTATTTGGGATGTAACCAGAGCATAGACCAGCATTGCCAGATCAGACTTCCCAAGGTATGGCTCAGCAATGAGTCCAGGATCACTTCCAGACTGCGAACCTGCATCTTCAGGGGGAGTGTGACCCCATCCAACACAGGCTATACTCTGTTCGGCCTTTCGACTGTATCATATTGTATGTATCATATCTCACAGCCTTCTTACATTGGCATTTCAAACTGTTCATTCCAGATAGTTAGCTTAATAGAAACATGTGACTATTTCACTACTCCCTTAAAAAAACTTAGTTTTCCCTAGTCACACTCATAATTTATCTATTTTACTATAATATTATACCATGGCCTTTCCCAGAAATCGGCTCTTGATGTGCTGTATGCCAGAAGGCTGATTCAGTACTAGCTCCTGGTGGAAGGTCATGTGTAGTGACATTGGGTGACTTCTGATCTAGATTTTGGTTCATACCCTCAAGGAGCCAGCCAAGGTGATGAACCCTATCATCAATGTAGGTTTAGTATATGGGCTAGATCCTTTAAAAGCCTCAGTAAATTCCCCACTCCTATGACACTGGAGTCACCAGCTCCCCTGTGGATGTCTGAGAAGCAGAAAAAAGCAAAAGCTAGCAACAACACATTTTAATAAGACAAGGAGCATTTATGTGTATATGTGTGTTCAGGTGCATAATTTAAGAACACTTCAAATTCCATCTCTGTGATGAGAGACTCAAGTGCCATCTACAGTTCAGAGTGTTTGTGCCCTCCTCTGGCAAATAATGCCTTTCCTGAGTACAGATAACTTGATCACACTCATTAATGTAACTTCCCAGACTACTGTAATACTGCCTAAATGAAACGGTCTACACGTGGTTTTGATGATTTTGAAACTTCAACTAGTGCAAACAGCTATAGTCAACTAGCTCACTCAAACATCCTACAGAACATACATCACAATGGCTGTTGGTGTGTTTCCTGTTTGAATGTAGAGGGCTGGTGCTGGTATTTGAGTCTTAAATAGTTTGAGAATATTTGAAATGGCTATCGGTGTGTTTCCTGTTTGAATTTAGAATGTTGATGTTGGCATTGGAGCCTTAAATAGTTTGAGAATATCTGAAGTAACACTTCTCCCTATATATGTCTGCCTAGGAATTCAGATCCGCTGAAATTGTCCCCGTCTCTGTCTCATCATTGGGAACAACACACTGTGAGGTCAGGAGAGAACCACTTCATCCACCTTACAAATATTCTCCCCTTAGAGGCCTGTCTGGGACTGGCATTCATCTTATACCCACACCAAGTAAACTGTTAGCTTTTAATAAATCTTATGATTTTGTCCAAATCTGTATATTAACATGGCTTAAGCCTGATTTAATTTAATTTCTTCAATATGTTTTTGAACGTTTATTTTGTTTTTTAAAGTGTTGTTCTAGTTTTAAAAGATTTAAACTGCTTTTATTGTAAGCTTCAGGGAGATTGAACATAAAGAGTAGTGTATGTGCATGTATATATGTGTGTCTGTCTATTTAAATAATGTATATTTTGAATAATGTGAGAAATCCCAAAGCCTTTTCCACCTGAAAAGGAAATAGGTATGGGAATAGTCTGTGTGGCAGGCTCCATGGCAGATTCTACTAATCAGCTGTAAATTTCTCCAAACACATTTTCCTATTTCTGTTAGAGCTCTTGTCCTTTCTGAAGTGTTCTTCTTAAGATTCAGTACTGCTAGCTATTTCATCAATCTAAAGGAGATCCAAGCAGTGCATAAATACTACTGTTATATCTTCAATGCACATTTAAATAAATGTAATGGGTTTTTTTTCTTATTGCAAGGGGAATCCAGTGGGTAGTGAATGAATGAAAGTGTTCTAATAGAACATCATATCAGTCCCACCAAATTTCCACTCTTAGATTCTCCAGGGAAAACAATTCCAATTAAACAACTATGAAAACAGTATTTGTTTGTATTGTAGATTCAAGCTGCATTTATAACACATCTATCTACTAATTAACTTAATGATGGTTTAATATATTAGGTATTACTGAAAGCACATTATGTAATTGACCTACGTGTTAAAATAGGAATGTGAGAAATGGAAATATTCCCTTGTTTCTGTATCAACGTCCCGAATGAAGCAGACCCATTAAAGTGAATAGGAGCTGTTAGCTTAAACTAATATAAGCCCCATTGAGACATCTTCTGTAGTGTAGTGGATTGAAAGAAGTTGAGTGGATTGAAATCCCAACTCAGCCATAGAAACCCACTGGGTGACCTTGGGCAAGTCATATTCTCTTAGCTTCAGAGGAAAGCAAGGGACATATCTGAATAAATCTTAACATTTGCCTTAGGTTCAGCAAAAGTTGGAAATTATTTGAAGACTGAAAACAACAAGTTCCATTGATTTCACTCTGTGTAATGCAATGGCAACTGAAATTTGAGTTAGGCATATACTAGGATAGAAGAAAGTTACTATCTGTACCATGGGTAGCTTTTATCCTGATTTCAAACAACCATGAAGAGACCGCCTATGAATAGTATTGCAATGTAATCCTAAACAATGTTTGCATGCCAACCCCCGAAATAACGAGACCACACAACAGTATTTGGGTTTAAACTTTTATTAATTGTTACCAATTTAATTTTTGACTAGATCTATACCTATGGTTCCTGAACTTGGTGGTAAAACCGAGGTAGCGTCCCTGCTCGGCTTACCCTCGACTAGTTAGGGTGAAATAACCAGGGAACCTAATCCAGGCAACCTCTAAGGCAGTGGTTCTCAATCTGTGGGTCCCCAGATGTTTTGGCCTTCAAGTCCCAGAAATCATAGCAGCTGGTAAACTGGCTGGGATTTCTGGGAGTTGTAGGCCAAAACACCTGGGGACCCACAGGTTGAGAACCATTGCTCTAAGGGAAATGCGTTAGATAAGTTCCTCTCAGGATATCTGAGACCCGACTCTCCCCATTCTTCGGTCATTAGGATTCCCCTCACCTCATGAAATTGGACTTTAGGTGAGTGTCTTAGTCAATGGCCTTCCCCCCTGAAGGGGGGTGCATTGGACGTATACCAAATTTAAGCTTTTTCTTAACTGTTTTCCACTATCACCTATTTATTGACACACCGTCCCAATTTGCCCTGTAACAGTATAGGGTAGGCGAAAAAACCTCCTAGAACACTAGAGGGGGGGGGGGAGGAATTCCTACCCGGCTCCTTAACGACAACCCTAATATACCGTTTAATGGGCGGGGAGTGGTGGGTCGATGCAAGGCTCCAGAATGAAGAGTAGGGGGCAGGGCAGGCAAAAGGCCTGGCCATGCTCCCTTGAAAATAGTTCCTACCGGAACTGACTTGCTCTCTCTTCATGGGAGGATGCAAACTCCTCTCTCATCCAAGCTACACATGGATGCGAAAGGTCATTATGCAGAAGGACATCTGAACAAACATTCAGTAAATGAACATACTTGAATAAATGTTCATTTACTCAAGTACTTCTGAATAAATGTTGCATTAAATGCAGCTTATTCTCTAGAACACACATTTACACTGGGAGATTATGTTGCTACAGTGATAGATAATAAGATAGAGGAGATGATACATGGAGTAAGACTGTGTGTTGAAATTTCATAATCACAATTTCTTTATGCACCACTTCCCAACATTAGATCCATTTCTATAGCTTTCTCAATTAAGACTCAAGGAAGATATCAAATAAGGAAAGTCTTCAAATACCCTTGACTGCTTTTGGAATATAATTGGGCTGGTATGTTATGAGAGGAACATATTGCGCTGCACTGATGAATGCTTGTCTCCCCAGCAGTCTATAATCTCACTCTGATCTGGCCCATTTAGCTAAATTGTGTTCTTCTGTTCAAACGAAAGGTGTTTGTTTGAGGCAACAATGGACTTTGCAGCCAGCTGTAGCACTCATCTGTTCTTTGTGATTTCCCTTCTTATTCATTTAACAATACGTATAAATGACCATTTTTATTCCTATATGTATAATGGAATAACTATCCTTAAGAACATTTGTCAAGTGCTTACATAGTGGGCATATTATACTAATGTTGCAATTATTGATAATCTTTGGGATTGTAGATGTTTACTACTTAGAGTGCTTCTAGCGAGGTTTTTTCAAGATGAAAATATTTATTTCAAGAGCAAGGCACAATTCTCATTAATAAATAAAATAATAGAGTCCATTAGCTCTGCTAAGGCAATATCTTTTTGCAGTTAGTTGAGATTGAAATTAATGCAGAGGTTCCAAACAGTTGTTTATACAGTACTCAGTTAAATAGCAGTCTCTTTCCACAAATATTCACTCTGTAATATCTACTCTCAAAATCTCTGGTAAATGTAACAGAATGCTTGCATTTCCCCATACTTCACTTTATTCTTTCCTATTGAATCGGGTGGTGTCATTAGGGGAGGTGAGTAACTGCCTCTCTGTCATTTGTCCTTCCCTTAAGATGTAATGTACAGACAATGTCCAAGTTACAAATAAAATAGGTTCTGTAGGTTTGTTCTTAAGTTGAATTTGTATGTAGGCTGGAACAGGTACATTTTTAAGTGTAACTCCAACCAAATATGTATATCTGTTAGCTTTGCGCAACATAATGGTTAACACCCCTGTGGTTTTTTGGGGTTTTTTTTGCTGTCTGTGCTCCTGTTCAAAAGATTTCACCTCACGTTTTGTCCCTGTGATTATTGGATTTTGGCTTGTTGTGGAAACAAGGACTGGGGATAAAGCTTCAGTGGAGATATATTTTCCCCATTTTAGAAACCTGTTTTGTCTCAGATCTGAGTGCCCTCACAGCCACAAACCCAGGGCTTTCCTAGGAAAGGTAGTTAAAGACCATCCTGATAACAATTGGGATGGCATGCAGCTACCCTGAAGCCCCCCAAATTTACCCGTTAAAAGTGAAGAACACTTGCCCCGGTAAGGTTTGAGGAACTGACACGCCAGAAGATGGAGGTGGGGTGGAAAATCCCCCCTCAGTCCCCCATCTTCTGGCACATCATTTCCTCATGCCAGGAGAGAGTGAGAGGGAACATAGTGCTGACCAGGTAAGTTTTCTTTAAATGGGTAAATTTGGAATTTGGGGAAGGGGTGAGTGCCTTCCCCCAAACTGTATAGATTGGGCCTGAGGATGACTCTGTCGATTCAGCCCAATCCACACACAGCCCACACCTGGTAAGACCTTAATCTGTATCTGTATAACTTTATAAAACGGAATGTTTGTATGTGTGTATGTGTGTATGCGGAGGGCGGAAGGGCGGATATGTGGCAGCTATTTGCATAAAGTCCTTTGATTGGACAGCCTCGCCACTCCAAAATTCTAAGGCACCAGACAGAGGGCATTGATAGCCACTGATTAGCCAGCATCCCAGAATCCAGGCCTCTACATTCAAACAACAGGATTTCTTCCCATTGAGGGGAAAAAAGCCATCATCCCAGAATCCAGGCCTCTACATTCCAACAACAGGATTTCTTCCCACTGAGGGGAAAAAAGCCAGCATCCCAGAATCCAGGCCTCTACATTCAAACAACAGGATTTCTTCCCACTGAGGGGAAAAAAGCCAGCATCCCAGAATCCAGGCCTCTACATTCAAACAACAGGATTTCTTCCCACTGAGGGGAAAAAAGCCAGCATCCCAGAATCCAGGCCTCTACATTCAGGCCTCTACATTCAAACAACAGGATTTCTTCCCACTGAGGGGGAAAAAGCCAGCATCCCAGAATCCAGGCCTCTACATTCAAACAACAGGATTTCTTCCCACTGAGGGGAAAAAAGCCAGCATCCCAGAATCAAGGCCTCTACATTCAAACAACAGGATTTCTTCCCACTGAGGGGGAAAAAGCCAGCATCCCAGAATCCAGGCCTCTACATTCAAACAACAGGATTTCTTCCCACTGAGGGGGAAAAAGCCAGCATCCCAGAATCCAGGCCTCTACATTCAAACAACAGGATTTCTTCCCACTGAGGGGAAAAAAGCCATCATCCCAGAATCCAGGCCTCTACATTCAAACAACAGGATTTCTTCCCACTGAGGGGAAAAAAGCCAGCATCCCAGAATCCAGGCCTCTACATTCAAACAACAGGATTTCTTTCCACTGAGGGGAAAAAGCCAGCATCCCAGAATCCAGGCCTCTACATTCAAACAACCGGATTTCTTCCCACTGAGGGGGAAAAAGCCAGCATCCCAGAAACCAGGCCTCTACATTCAAACAACAGGATTTCTTCCCACTGAGGGGAAAAAGCCAGCATCCCAGAATCAGGCCTCTACATTCAAACAACAGGATTTCTTCCCACTGAGGGGAAAAGCCAGCATCCCAGAATCCAGGCCTCTACATTCAAACAACAGGATTTCTTCCCACTGAGGGGAAAAAGCCAGCATCCCAGAATCAGGCCTCTACATTCAAACAACAGGATTTCTTCCCACTGAGGGGAAAAAAGCCAGCATCCCAGAATCAGGCCTCTACATTCAAACAACAGGATTTCTTCCCACTAAGGGAAAAAAGCCAGCATCTCAGAATCCAGGCCTCTACATTCAAACAACAGGATTTCTTCCCACTGAGGGGAAAATGCACCATCAACATTCCCTCCCCCCTTGGCTCTGTGAAAACAAAATGGATTCCTGTATTCTCCTCCCCCTCAGCTTTTAGAAAGCCAGCTGCCTGCCATGCACCCTTTTAAAGTTCCCAATAGCAGGCCATAACAGTACAGGCCCCAAAATAGAGTTTAGGGCAGGATGGCCGACGAATGATGGGATTTGCATCCCAATTCACTTCCCAGAAAACATTGTAGCCCTACAAATCCCTTCTCCCAGATAGGCCCAAAAAGAGGCATCCATCTTCCCTCTTCAACACAGTGTCAGAGAAAGGCAGCTTCTGACAGGATCTTTAGAACAGGCACTGCCAGTCTACAAGGTAAGGCCCTACTTCACTCAAAAGACACAAGAGAAAACAATAAATACCTTTCTCTAATGCCTTTTAATGCTTATATAAATAATTCTGGCCCAAGCCCCCTCACCCAGCCTCATTGGACCTTTCTGCTAATTCCATGCAGGCCTTTTCCATTTTTTTTTACTCCTTTCTGTTTTACACCAGTATACTTTCACAGGCCAGGGCGGATATGTGGCAACCACTTTCACAGGCCACAGCGACCAGCGCGGGTGATGGACCTGCACCAAACTTGGTACACATAACCCCCCTATGACATGACCCATGTATTATGGGATTTGTAGTACTTTCCAAGACTTTGGTTCTCACAGACCACTGAGGCCACCAAAAAGGACCAATACAGACCACACTCAGCACACACAGCCCCCATGACCCACTCTACGTCCTGGTGCAGTTCGGAGGAGGGTGGGCCATGGATGATGGGACAAGTGCCTCTACTCACTTCCCAAGTCCACTGCAACCCTCATCCAATCACTGATCGAGACCAAACTTGCCATACATAACCCCCATGACTGCCTTCACGTCCTGGTGAGGTTTGGGGGAGAACTGACAATGGATGATGGGATTTGTAGTACCTTTACATCCCTCTGTTCCCACAGACCACTGTGGCCCCCAACAAACACCGAGAAAGTCCACACGTGGCACACAGAGCCCCAGTGACCCACTCTACATCCTACTGAAGTTTGGAGGGGGACAGAACATGGATTATGGGACTTGCAGTACCTTCCCTCACTTCCCAATCCTGCTACAAACCTAATCCAATGACTGATCAACACCAAATCTGGCACACAGAGCCCTCATGACCCACTCTACAGCCTGGTGCAGTTTACTGTGAGACGGACCATGGATGATGGGACTTGAAGTACCTTCACTCACTTCCGAAAAACAATGCATCCCTCATCCATTCACCAATACAGACCAAACTTAGCACACAGAGCCCCCATGACCCAATCTACATCCTACTACACTTTGGGGGGGACGGGACACACAGAGATGATGGGACTTGCACTATCTTCAGTAATTTCATGATACCACTGCAACTCCCAATAATGATGGATCAAGACTAAACTTGGCACACAGAGCCCCCATGACCCACTCTACATCCTGCTGCGCTTCTCAAATAACCCGGGCAGGGCCGGGTCCCCAAGCTAGTCTTACCATAAGATACAGATGTTACCATGTAGCTGAATAAATTTGGAACCTTGGTTTATTCTGCATTAATTCAGTTTTACCAGAGGCATTGTTTGGATGCCTCCAGTTAAACCGAGACACATCCTGGTTTTTGGGCCTGTCTGGATGGGTCCTAAATTAAGATGGATATAAAAAAGAATGAAAAGCATGTGCTCTGCTATGGATCTTATCAGACAAAACATGACTTGTCTTCCAAATCTTGATTTGGAAGACAAGAAGTTTGCACTTTTCTGCAAAACAAACAAACAAACAAACGTGGGTTCTCTCAAAGCATTTCTGATTAAGAACTCAGCACTTTGAATCACTGCCAGATTCATGACACTATCCACCTGCTGTTCACCTGTGGCAGATCAGTGTCCTTTAACTGAAATACATCATTACTTTCTAACATTTAGAAAGGGATTTGTACAATGAGGGAAGTGTATATTTTTATGGGGATGTAAAGAAAAGAGAAGTGCAGATGGATCATAACATGATCACATTGCAAAATGATTTTCCATATTTCAGGGCAGCATTTATTTATTTATTATTTCATGCTTGTGAGTCGCCACTCCCGGTGTGGCTCGGGGCGACTTACAAAATGTACATAAAGATAACAAATACTAAAATGCCCTAAAAACACGATAAAAACACAATAAAATCACAGAAACACAATAAAATGAGTATCACTGATTAAGCGACCCAACACAGTTATGCACAAAATGACAGGACCACTGGGGGGCTATCTGCCATCTTATTCCCCAAAAGCGTGTCGGAAGAGAAGTGTTTTACACGCCTTCTGGAATGTCATAAAGTCGGAGATGACCCGGACATCCGGAGGCAACGCATTCCAGAGGCTATGGGCGATTATAGAGAAGGCCCTCCTCCTTGTGGACGTAAGATGGAATCTCTTGAAGGAGGAAACCTCTAAAAGGAGTTCAGTCTCTGGCCGCAGTGGCCTAGTGGAACAGTATGGGATGAGGCGGTCCTTAAGGTACACTGGCCCCAGACCATTCAAGGCCTTGAAGGTCAATACCAGCACCTTGAAAGTGATCCGGCACTCCACTGGGAGCCAGTGCAGCTCGCGTAGGATAGGTGTTATGTGACTGGACCTAGGGGCACCAGCCAAAAGGAGAGCTGCCACATTCTGGACCAGCTTCAATTTCCGAATCACCATCAAAGGAAGGCCAACATAGAGAGCATTACAGTAGTCCAGTCTCGAGATGTCTGTGGCTTGCACCACTGTGGCTAGGTCGCGACGGGAAAGGTAGGGAGCCAGCTTCCTCACCTGCCGGAGGTGAAAAAAGACCACTCTGCTGACAGCGGAGATATGACTCTCCATTGACAGCTGAGAGTCCAGAATGACATCAAGACCCTTAACTGCCGATGACGGACTTAATGTCACGCCGTCCAGGGTAGGAAGCCAGGTCTCGACCCCTCCCCCCGGGCGGCTCAGCCACAGGATCTCCGTCTTAGCTGGATTCACCCTCAACCTACTGGCTCGCAGCCATCCAGTGACGGCCTCAAGGCATTGATGGAAATTATCAGGCACAGATTCGGTCCGACACTCCATCCCCAGAACGAGCTGAGTGTCATCCGCATATTGGTGACACTCCAGCCCGAAGCTACGCACCAGCTGAGCAAGTGGTCGGACATAGATGTTAAATAATAGGGGGGAGAGGATTGCCCCCTGAGGCACCCCACAAAGAAGTGGGGAACCCCCGGAGACATCCTCACCCCTCTTCACTTGCTGCGAGCGGTTCCGGAGGAAGGAGGACAGCCAACTTAAGGCTGTCCCCCTCACCCCGGACCCGGCAAGGTGGTGAGTCAAAAGATCATTATTGACTGTATCGAACACTGCCGTGAGGTCCAATAACACGGGCAGCGCCAATCCGCCTTGGTCCAGCTGGCAACGTAGCTTATCTGTGATGGAGACTAGGACCGTCTCCGTCCCATGCCCCGCATGGAAGCCGGACTGGAAGGGGTCTAGCCAAGTTGCGTCATCTAGGAAGGACTGCAACTGCTCCATTGCTGCCCTCTCAATTACCTTACCCAGAAATGACAGATTCGAGACTGGGCGGTAATTAGAGGGGACCGTGGGATCTAATCCCGGCTTCTTCAGCAATGGAGTGACCACCGCCTCTTTCAAACCCTCTGGAAACACTCCTTGCTCAAAGGAGGTGTTAACTAGTCTCAACAGAGGGTCTTGCAACCCCTTCAGGCAAGCTTTCACAAGCCAGGAGGGGCACGGATCGAGGGAGCACGTGGTCGATCTAGTAGCAGTCACTACCCTATCAACAGCTTCTGAGTCCAGTGGCCGAAACCGGTCGAGGGTGGGCCCAGCAAGAGGCCACGGAGTCTCAAGTTCACTGACTGTATCAAGTGTGGCAGGAAGGTCCCGGTAGAGGGTCGAAATCTTGTCTGCAAAAAAGCTCTGAAAAACCTCAGCAGAAAGGGCCTGATCATCATTTTTTGCGATGGTAGGGACCATCGTTAAAGACCTAATTTGTAACGACTCTCCAACACTCGGTAAGGATCACGCGTAGATTGAAAGCATGGTCCAACACGATTTTATTGCAGGTACGACACATGTGAAGCAAAAAGGACATAATTACTTTAAACAATTGTGCCGGGCATGAGCTAGCGGAAGCTATCAAGGTTGCATAATACAAATTTTTCGCTTCCCTGATAGCATGCTCATAAGCATCCATAACCAGCTTATAAGTTGATTTCGTACCTCCGTCACAGAGTTTCCTCCACTTGCTCTCTAGCCGTCTCTTCGCCCGCTTCATCGACCGGAGCTCCTCGGTAAACCAAGGTGATCTATTTCGGCAAGGTCTGAGAGGGCGTCTAGGGGCAATCTCCTTGAGAGCATTGGACAATTTAGAGTTCCAGTTGTTAACTTCTCTTCGATGGAGACGCTGACAGACTCCAGATCCCTCAGAGCATTCAGGAACCTAGAAGATTCCATAAGTCTCTTTGGGCGAACCCAAATCTGTTCAGCGCCCTTGCAGGGCAGAGGAGCCAGTTCCACCCGGATTCTCAGGGCACAGTGATCCGACCATGCCACCTCTATGATAGAGGTTAGGGTCACTTGGACACCCGCACTGAAGACTAAATCTAGGGTATGACCAGCCTGATCAGTGGGTCCCGAATCACACAAGGAGAGTCCCAGTGTCGCCATGGAAGACACAAGGTCCACTGCTGCAGATGACAAAGAGGTTGTGTCGGCGTGGACATTGAAGTCCCCCAGGACAACAAGCCTGGGAAGCCTCAATGCCCACTCTGACACAGTCTCGAGCAGCAGGGATAGGCTCTCCGCTGGTGCGCTAGGCACTCGGTACACAAGCAGAAAGGCTATTGAATCCTAAACATATAATTATCATACATTATTATTCACAGGCAACAAAGAAATTATGTGCTTTGTAGTCCACATGGGAAAAATATATTGGTTGGAGGGAGGCATCTCCAAAGACAAAAATAACAATGTTGAAGTTCCAAACAAGTCCCTATGTTAATAGTGACAATCTCCGTGCAATTCTCTGTACATTGCCAATAGTGCCAACAATTAGTTCAGTAATGACAACTAAACAATTTCAGTTATTAGTGGCAATTAAAACAATTCCAAAATAATGTCATTTAACATGATTAACCTAATATGCCAAATTCTAGTCTCTATGCAGAATATTTCACATTTGTAACTAAGTGCATTCTACTGAAGAGACTGAGGATTTAAAAGTCTGAATTTTGTAAGAAGAAAGTTTTGATGATGGGTTTAAGTGAGGAGAGAAGGGAGTGAAAACGAGTGAAGCAATTGGGAAGGGATAGTGTTGCCAGGCAGTAGGAGAAAAGTGTGTGGAAGGTGAAAAAGATCAGAATGATCTGGAAGAGATGGGAGGGGGTAGCACGGGAAGAGGGGAAGTGCGGGTGAATTGTTTTGGAAAAACAGGATTGTTTTGGAATGGAGAGGTGCTGAATTGCCTCTCCATTCCAATGGAATCTTCTATTGTTGGGAGGAAAATGTTTGGTTTGTTTATGTGTGTATGTTTACTTCAATAACTCTGGTCAACTATAAAACCCATGGTGTAGAACCATCAAACGTGGTCCTTTCTTGCACCCAGTAGTATTCTCTCCAGATTAAACCATTGTATTTTGATCTCCTTTTTTCTAGTGTCTGCTTGGAAATAAAAACAGTACTATTTTTATTAATTTTCTACTTTAAACATAGTATTTTTCCTACTCTACTTGTATTTAGTTTGGGAGCTTAGAGAGCTATCAGTAAAATCTTCACAACTTTATTTAAATACTTATGATAATTTGACATGAATGTATGGGAGCTACAAATAAATAAGACATATCATTGAGATAATGCAGTGTGCATAGAATACTAGCCAGAGGGATAAACATATTAATGTTACCTCATTTTTATTGCTGAAGATGAAATACATGATCAGAAGATTCAATACATGTACTAAAATGTGTACATATAACTTTATCTATAGCTTGTTTTATATCTGGTTTCAAGCACTTAAGGTGTCTAAAATAAATTCAGATCACAAAATAAATTGGGCATAATTCAGATCAGTTTATATATATCGTGTATACTAGCATTGAAAACAGGAACAAAACAGTAAATGTACAGCTTTCTTTTGTTAATTTTGACAAATCTTTCAGAAAACCCAAACATGATTGTTATTTATGCAGCCTTTTAAAAATCCTCCCCTTTTTAAAATACTTCCCATACATGTCATGATGGAATAAAAACCCATATGCACTGTGTGAATCCATGCTTGCTCAAAAGAGATGGACTTTATCATCATTTTTTAACAGATAAGGCTATCTTGGAAAAGAAGGGAGAGAGCAGGTAGTGGACTGAAACAGGTGATATGTATAGCCTTTGATGAAACAGAGCAAAAACTTTCATTTACATGCATACTATAAAAATCATTTTTGACAAAAAGCA
Source organism: Anolis apletophallus (assembly GCA_030556195.1). Classification (NCBI taxonomy): domain Eukaryota; kingdom Metazoa; phylum Chordata; class Lepidosauria; order Squamata; family Anolidae; genus Anolis; species Anolis apletophallus. Next base: position 122,649,522 of record JARBWK010000010.1, read on the forward strand.
AATTAGTCAGTGAAAGGTCTGATGAGTGAAGAAAAGCCAAACCCCATCACCCCTTCCCAAGCCTTGAACCAGTATGAGGGTGGTGAAGGAGTGAAGGGGCTTGGCTTTCCCTTCACTCCTTCACTTTAGCTGCATGCCTGGTCAAGGAATATAGCTTAGAGACAAGGGGAAGTCAAGCCCCTTTACCCTTTCACCAAAGTGGGGCTGAAGAAGGGGCAAAAGGGTGAGGAGAGTTGGTTTCCCCTCATGGTTAGGCATTTCACTGGCTGCCTTGGTTAGGCAGGCAGTGAAACTCACACGGGCAGCTGAAACCCCATGAAGTGAGGGGCAGCCAAGTCCCTAAACCCCTCTGCCCCTTTGCCAACTTCATATGGGTTCTCAACAGCTGGCAATGTGTCGAGGCTGGAGATGGGGCTTGCCTTCTCCTCTCAGTGGGTCTTTCCACTCCCTGCATTGCTCAGTCAGGAAAGGGAAGGACTGCACATGAGGGGAAGCCAAACCCCTTTCTTTGCCCCTTCACCAGACTTGTGCTGGCATGAGACAGAGGAAAAGGCTTGGCTTCCCTTTGCCTGTCTGTTCTTCAGCTTCTTGCCTTGCCCAAGCAGGCAAAGGAAGGGCTGACAAGTCAGCAATTTGGTTTTTTAAATAATGTGTACCTCAAAATTGAGGTACACATTATATTGGATGGTGCACTACACTCGAGTAAATACAGAGGTTTTTGGGACATTTTTTCTTTTTTAAAAAAATAATTTTATTAAAGTTTTCCAAATACAGTGCTTAGTAAAGGTATAATTGGAGAGTGAAGGGGGTATGGGTACATAAGGAATGAGGAGGGGAAAAGGGGAAAAAGAAAAAAACCTCCAAAAACAAAAAACCCCCAAACAAATATAAAAACACATATGACAATGTAACAATAAACTAACACATAATTTGACTTCCACTCTTCTTATTGGTGATATTCTATAGTTTCTCCTTACCCTCTTCTAGGGAGGAGTCCTGTTTATGGCTTTCACCCCCCTTCTTCCAAAATTTATTGTCTCTCTCACTTGTTTACTTAAGTTATAGGTGTCCTTTAAATGTCAATTTGTTTTCAATATACTTTTCAAACGTTTCCCAGTTTGTTCATTTCATTGGTCTCCCTATATTTTTTCCTCAAAAAGTAAGTTAATATGTCCATGTCTTTTATCTCTATCAATTTGTCTATCCATTATTCTAATTGTAGGATCTGTTCTGTTTTCCAGTGTTTTTCGTAGATAATGCAGGTGGCTGTAGTAATATATGTAAATATAATGTCTTCGTTTCTTATTTATCTATCTATCTATTTATTTATTTATTTATTTATTCGGTCTTGTATACCGCTCCTTCCAGCAGGCTCGGGGCGGTTCACATACAACCAAAGCAAACACATAGTGTACAACAATAACAATAAGACAAAGAGCAGTGGATAAAATTACATAAAATGCCATAAGCAATAAACAATGGACAGGTTACAATATCCGGAAATTCAGTTAAAGGCAAGCCTAAATAAGGTGGTTTTGCATGCCCTCTGGAATGGAATGAGCTCAACGATGGCGCGGACATCATCCAGCAATGTATTCCATAATGTCGAGGCAGCAACTGAAAAGGCTCGTTGCCTGGTGGTAGACATATGGCAGGAGCGGATTGATGGTACAATTAATAGATTTCGTTCTTTCGGGCGCAGTGATCTTGGGGGAACGTATGGAGTAAGGCGATCCCTCAGTTACACCGGCCCTAGACCATGCAAGGCCTTAAAGGTCAAAACCAGCACCTTGAAGACAATTCGGTACTCGATTGGTAGCCAGTGCAATTGCTGTAAGATGGGAGTGACGTGCTCTCTGTCTAACTTTAATTCCTTGTCTGTTAAGCCTAATTAAAATATTCTGGTTTCAACGCGATCTTTCTTTTAAAAATCTTTTTGGACTTCTGTATAGATCTCCAATATCATGTGGCTTCTTTACAAGTCCACCACATATGGTAAAAACTTCCTGTGTGTGCTTTGCATTTCCAGCAGTTACTCTGGCTATTTTATATACTATATATTTTTATATATAGTCCAATTTTTTGAGGAGAGATATACCATCTAAGGAATATCTTCATCCAGTTTACTTTTAAATCTGATGAATAAGTGTACTTTAGTTTTTTGGTCCAAATTTGTTGCCATTCCTGTATTTTAATTTGTCTACTGATATTTTTTGCCCATTTTGTCATACAATTTTTAATTCCTTCTTTTCCTTTCACCCATTCTAAGATTATTATATATTTTCATAATGTTTTTCTTGTCAGTTTTAGCAATTGATCCCAGAATTCTTCCTTTCATTTAAACTTATCAATATATCCTGCTTGTAAATATCCCTTACTTGTAGATATTGATGCCATGTTAAATTACTATAGGTTTGGACAAGTTCGGCTTGTGGTTTTATAGCAAAATTTTCTTAAGAAAGTGCATTCTCTGTTACCATAACTTTGTGGGAAATTTCAAGGTGCCCAAATTCACCCCGCATTTAGAAAGTGAAATTCAGCCATGGTTGAGAAATCATTGAATTCAACTCACGCCCCCAGCCTCAAGCTTACTATTTCTGGTAATTTATTGGTGTGCATGTGCCATTTATTGATCTGTCATGACTGCAGCAGGGGAGAAAGAATTTAATTAACTAAAGTCTCTGTGAACTCCATGTGTACTCTCTACAAAATGCAGACATACCGTAACAGCAATAAAACTTAAGAATGGAACGTTTGAAAAGTATTTGCTCCACTTTGAAATATTTTGAAACTTTAAGATTTGGAGGGAAATCGAGATGTATCCCTAAGACATGAAAGATCCATAACAATTCAAATGGTAGCTAAACTATAACCACACACAAATTTTTGCCTTGGATGCACAAGGCAGCAGCAGAAGCCAAAGTATGATCTGAAACACTTTTAAGCCCCTTAGGTGCATAAACAGACAAAACACTACAGACATACACCTACATATATTTCAAGGAAGTGCCTTCAGGCAAAAAGTAGTATTGATGATTTTCATCTCTATTAAAACAACAACACGAAATATCAAAATCAACAGCTGCTGAAGTAAGGAAAAGGGGATTAAAGTGAACAGAGAACTCCCAGACCATGGTCAGAATATAATGAGGCATGATCATAGCAATCATTACCGAATCCCTCCCAAGGTACCTTTACCCCATTATAAAAGGAGAGAAGCAAAAGCTTATACACAGATTTTATCAATAAAAGAAAATTCCTCTGTAACATGTTCAGTTTTTGAACAACTATGAAAATTAATAATCAGACTGAACTTATTCATTGCATCACATATTCTTTAGAGCAAAGGTCTGCATTATAGCTACTAGCGCTGGATCCCAGCTATCATACTTTTACCCCAACTGGTTTCTCACTGGAACCATGCTGTCGGTACTTCACCTTTAGGAAACTTTCATCCATCTTCAACTGTTCTCTCTATAAATATTTCTGGCCTCGGTATCTCATCCAGTATTCTCTTCAGTTTATTGAAAATACATTTTCTTAAAGCCTAAAGTTCATGTCCAACTACATTTAGTTTTCCCATTTCTCTGTATAATAAATTCCCAGGTGATTTCATCACTTTTATTCAAGGCTCATACTATATCCACCTCACTGACCAATTTTTCCTTGTCAGAAAACACAATATGGTTCCTGATAGATCTACTTCAGTGTTACATTCTTCCAGATCCTTGCCTCTGCACAAGAAGAAATCCGATTCTGCCTTTCCCCTAAAAGTCTTTATCTTCCTTGAGGAATTGATATATAGTTTTAAAGTGAAACAGCTTTTCCATTGAGATAACCAACTTGTGTTCTTCAGACAAGGAAAATGGTATGACACAGATGTTGCTGGTCATTGCAGCAACTCCCTTGCCATCCTAGTTTTTTCCTGAGGCCCCTTCCACATAGCTGAATAAAATCCTACATTATCTGCTTTGAACTGGAATATATCACAGTGTGGACTCAGATAACCCAGTTCAAAGCAGATATTGTGGAATTTTCTCCCTTGATATTCTGGGTTATGCGGCTGTGTGGAAGGACCTTGAGTGGTAAAGTATTTCATGCCTTCCCCTCAATCTTTTCATCTAATATCCCATATAAAAGCTGTTGTTTAATCTTTCTATTCAACAGTTCCCAGAAGTCACTTAGGTTGTACCTAGACTGAATAATAAATGCAGTTTGACATCACCCTAATTCCCATGACTCAATGCTATGGAATCATAGAAATTATAGTTTTGTAAATTCTTTAGTCTTCTCTGCCAAAATGTGCTAGTGCCTCAATGAACTCCAACTGCCATAATTCCATAGTATTGAGTCAATGCAGTTAAAGTGGCATCAAACTGAATTAATTCCCCTGTGTAGAGGCATCTGCTTTCAAAGCTGCTTTCACCTCTGTTTGTGATCAAAAGAAATCAGAAAACTAGGAAAGCATAACTATAGAGCTAGTAGTTTTCAGAAAAGTCAGTGATTCCACTCAATTTGAAAACCTATATCCTCAATATTTAGGAGAAAGGTGAGATACTAAATGTATAAATAATTTACCTTCCTTCATATCATATCCTCTAGTTTATAGCCTAACACAGAAACACACACACATATATGACATCACGAGCAAACTTTAAACAATTCAATAGAAACAACTATAGTGCAAATTCGTCGTTTGCAGACGACACTAAATTGTTCAGGGTAGTTAAAAATGAAACTGATTGTAAAGAGCTCCAGAAAGATCTCTCGAAATTGAGTGAATGGGCAACAAAGTGGCAAATGCATTTTAACCTAAACAAGTGTAAAGTCATGCACATCGGGGCAAAGAACCCCAACTACACCTACAAATTGATGGGGTCAAAGCTTTCCGAGACAAACCAGGAAAGGGATCTTGGGGTCTTGGTGGACAGCTCAATGAAGATGTCAACCCAGTGCGCAGCAGCAGTGAAAAAAGCAAATTCTATGCTAGGCATGATCAGAAAGGGAATCGAAAATAGGTCAGCAAATGTTGTATTACCTCTCTACAAATCGATGGTAAGGCCACATTTGGAGTACTGTGTACAATTCTGGTCTCCGCGGAGACCTTAAGAAGTATATAACGGACTGGAAAAGATACAGAAAAGGGCAACAAGAATGATCCAAGGGATGGAGCGGCTCCCTTATGAAACCAGGTTGCAACGCCTTGGTCTTTTCAGCCTTGAAAGGCGGCGTTTGAGAGGTGACTTGATCGAAGTGTATAAAATCATGCATGGGATAGAAAAGGTGAATAAAGAAAAAATATTTTCTTTGTCACAAAACACTAGGACTAGAGGGCACTCCCTGAAGCTCCAAGGTAGGAAAATTAGGACTAATAAAGGGAAATATTTCTTCACCCAGAGGGTCATTGGGTTATGGAACTCACTTCCAGAAGAGGTTGTGACAGCTGTCAGCCTGAACAACTTCAAGGCAGGATTAGACAGATTCATGGATACCAAGTGTATCGGTAGTTACTGAAAAGGACATTCAAGTGCCACCTCGGAGTTGGTTGAGGTAGGCAGGATTTCCCTGGGTACTGGTTGTGGGGGTCGGGAGCAGGTCAGGTTTTGCCCTCCCTTCTGCTCGAGATCCCCGTGTACAACTGGTGGCCCACTGTGTGATACAGAATGCTGGACTAGATGGGCTGAGGTCTGATTCAGCATGGCTCTTCTTATGTTCTTATGTTCTTATGTTCTTATGTTCACCTTGTTTAATCTCTCCCATCAATAAAATGTGAACATCTGTTTACTGACCCTATTTACAAGCTTGGATTCATGATCTCAAAAAGACCGGAGGTGCTTCTACACAGACACTATATTGCAGTTTGTAGCCAGCTTGAGTGTGGGATGTCCACAAAATGCACACTCCCAATGAATGCTGTAGTGCAGATCAAGTGTGTTGAAAACCTCACCAGAAAGTCTGGAACAAGCCAGATAATGTAATCCAAGAATATTCCATGTATTTATTTATTTATTATTTATAATATAAGCATCATCTTTAACTAAAATTATATTATATACATAATGTAATTTAATTATTTCTGTAAATTAATAATTCAGTTTAACAGGCTCCCCCAACCCTTAAATCACCATTCATATAATACAAAATACTTTCAACACATCTAACGTCACTAAGGTTACATACAGGGATCCCCTCATTGATAATTATCTGCAGTGAAATTACTATCTCATTAATCCACATTTCTTCATATTGAATCTTGTCTCAGAGAACAGGCTATAGCACCAAAAGTGTAAAATGGTATTTTAGAAGGGGAAAAAGTAGGATGCTGCTCACTATGCAAATGTGTCATTTTAATATAAAAAAGATTAAAATTTTCTACAGAACTCAGTTAATCCAAAGCTATTTCCACATCAAGGACACCACTTGACAATAAAAAGTAGCAATTTTCATATGTTTAAAAGTGAACATTTTTACCTGCAATTGTGCAGCAGGCGCCCTTGTGGATTTCCATTAATTTACTGTTTTTATGAAATGTAGGAAATCTGAGAAAGATTCCTTACTTCAAGAGTGCTTACTTCACAAACACTGAAATATACTTTGAAAAACTGACTGGTTAAGAGGAAGGGATTACTTGGATTTGCTTGGAATACATGAGGCATTTAATAAACACTGTCTCTCATTAAGACAATTCACATTTATACATACTCATGCAGAAGTACCACTGAATTCAAGTGCATTTTCTGCCAGCTTTGGATATATGATTGCGGGGGGATGTACCTCGGAGCATATCCAGAGTAGGGAACTCCGGATCACCATGCATTGTGTGTCAGCACTTTGTGGCACTGGGCTGGCTTGGTGACTAGATGGAGTCTACTCAGCATTGCCAGATCACCACACTTAGCTTCTTCTCCTGTCCTTGGCTTAGTAGTGATGAGAAGGCATGAAATTGTCAGTGGGCCACTGAGAATAGCCACAACTTGTTCTCAATATGAACCACCTCAACTGTTCACACTGCCATTTATTTATTTATTTATTTATTCAAGCTTATATTCCGCTCCTCCCTGCAGGCTCGGGGCGGATCACAACATATAATACAATATACAGCATATGATAAAAACATACAAAACATAAAATAAAAAAACATAGCATAAAACAGTTATCGCAATAAAAAGGTCTGTAGGCACCCATGGAGCCTTGGACATAGTATAAAAACATATCAAGCCCGACCAGATTAATTGAAGGCCAGTCTAAAAAGGGCGGTCTTACAAGCCCTAAAGGGGCAAGCTCAGGGATCACTCGAGTGTTATCGGGAGCGTAGTGATCTCGGGGGAACATACGGGGTAAGGCGGTCCCTCAGGTACTCAGGCCCTAGACCGTGCAAGGCCTTAAAGGTTAAAACCAACACCTTGAAGGCAATTCGGTACTCGATGGGAAGCCAGTGCAGTTGCCGGAGGATGGGAGTAATGTGCTCCCTCACTGGTGCTCCCACCAGCAAGCGAGCAGTAGCATTCTGCACTAGCTTGAGTTTCCGGATTGTCGACAGGGGAAGGCCCACGTAGAGGACATTACAGTAGTCCAGTCTTGAGATGACCATCGCTTGGATCACCGTGGCCAGGTCGTCCCTGGACAGGTAGGGTGCCAGTCGCCTAACCTGTCGTAGATGGAAAAACGAGGATTTGCTGACCATGGAGACCTGAGTCTCAAAAAGCAAAAAGCAAAGGGTTCAATTGGACACCTAAGCTCTTAACAACGGATGACGGGTTAAGTTCCTCGCCATCCAGAGTAGGCAACCAACACTCATCCAGCCCAGGGCGACCGGGCCATAAAGTGGAGGCAAGCTCCAGAGCATTCCAAAACTTTGGAAACATGACACAAGTCCATGTAAAGTGGCTTCGGGTGGCATTACGGCTAATGGGCTCCATAAGTCATGTGGACACCATGTAGTTTATACACCCCCAACCCACCTCATTTGACCCACGTAGATGGGCTTTTATTCTATTACTAGCCATCCCCTGCCACACATTGCTGTGGCCCAGTCTGTATATATGTGTTTTGCATGTGTCTTTATGTGTGTTTCTATATTTGTGTATATGTGTATATATGTGGTTATGTGCATGCATTGTAATGCATTTTTTATTTTTTGG
>JARBWK010000010.1:122657762-122685878 GCA_030556195.1 Anolis apletophallus
ATTTGCTTCAATAAAAGCCTATTCTTCAGAGAGACTGCCTGCTGTGTGTGTGATCTGGGGGGGGGGGGGGGTGTACTCCTTGGTCTGAGTTGCAAAAGTCAATAACAAAGCCTTCCGAATCGGAAAACTCTTAATTTAGCATTATTAGGGAAATTAGCTTTAATAAAAATGAATGTCCTACCAAAAATACTTTACTTATTCCAGAACATCCCCATCATTTGTAATCAGAAAATATTTAGCTCATGGAACAAAGAAATATCAAAATTTATCTGTAATGGTGAGAAGCTGAGAATAAAACACAAAGTAATTATTGATAAGGAAAAGAGATGGTTTGGACTTCCTGATTTTAAAAGCTATTTTGAGGCCTGCACTCTTTCATGGGTGAAAGACTGCATTACATTTAAAAAAGAAAAATTATTGACTCTAGAAGGATTCAAAAAAACTGCTGAAAACTTCAGAAGTCTATCAGATACGAGGCACCAGTGCCCCTTTCATCCGAAGCTAGTTTTGAAGCCGTTTTTCCTTGATAAAACAGGCTTTATATTATATATATATATATATATATATATATATAGAGAGAGAGAGAGAGAGAGAGAGAGAGAGAGAGAGAGAGAGAGTTCCTGAAGCAAGCCTTTACTTTTTTTTAAACTTAGTGGCAAACCTCTTACTGAAATGACTGTGGCAGATGTAGAAATAAGCAACAATTGACTTTTTAAGGGAAATGCAACACATAGTATTCACAACCTGAGGGCACCGTTTCTATTATACAAGGGTTATGCTTTGGCAGTGGAGTTGAGGGGAACTGATTGCTAAATAAACAACATTTGGGTAAGAGCGTAAAGTGTCTTTTATTAGATAGAATCGATGTTGCTCAGAAAAGCCTGTTTACAATTTTAAAAGGCTATACTTGTGAAATGACACAGAAGCAAAGAGAGAGAAAAAGAAAAGAGGAAACGGATCACTTTCATGGTTTGTATCCTTGGAATGTTGATCTCAAAGAGAGGCAGTAGTAATTGGTATCTTCCTTGTATCTTGCCAGATGCATTACGGCACAGGGCTCCTGTACTTTTTATAGCATCATAGACAAGAGATGTTTCGCAGGTGCTGTTTGTATGACATGTAACAACTGCTGAAAATAATTTATAAAAACTTTATTTATATCCTGCCCTATTTCCCCATGGGGACTCATTAATATTCTAAGTAGCTGAGAATACTGGCCCATTTCTTTATTTTATTAATGTTATTTTTTTTAAAAAAAAAATTAAGCCAACAAATGGATCTTACTTTTCAAAGCTACGCAACTGTTTCTTCAGAAGCATAAGAACTGGTTCTACTTAACAGACTCAATGAAATATCTCAGCAGAATAGCAGACAGTCACTACTCAGGCATGCAGGGAAGCATAAAGTTGCATAACCTCCAGTGGTATTTTTTAGTGGCAGACCCATGGCAAACACTGGCAAAAGAGCATGCCATCATAATAATTTCTAGAGAGTGACAGAATATTGGGAACAGAGCATGGCAAAGCCTGGATGTTGACACATGGCCTAGACAAGCAATACGAGGTGGCTTCACACCAAAAGTTAGAAGTGAGGCTGACTGTGAATGTCAACTTACAAAAATATTAAGTTGTTGAACTCATGCTGAGTATTGTGGCAGAAGAAAATAATCATACCATTTTCCCTACCATTTCTTCTTTCCAATATTTTTCAGCCATCTGATCCATTTTAAAAGTCAATCTATTCATTCCCTTGGATAGATGCTATAAAAAAGGTACATAAGGAAAAGCCTTCAATAAGCTTGGCAATTAATAATTAACCTTGATGCAAACAAGCTGGCAAAGGTCAGTTGCTTTGGCAGTAGTATCAAGATGAACATTAATCTGACTTACTGAAGCATGCAGGCATGAAGCTGATTTGGTCTGTTCTTCCACTGAGAGTGGCTGGGAGAGGAGCCAATGCAGTGAAATAAAATAAAATAAAAATAACCCAAGAACAAATGCTCCCTATTTCCCTGAGAGACCTTGAAAGGTCTTGGGTTTAAAACATGACCTGACAACATTTCAACAATCCAGATTTTGTCAGGCAGTAAAGTCAGATTGTTTTAATACATACATATGGCACAAAGAGCCCTTGGGGCATGCCTGAAGGTGAATAAAAGCAGCAGATCAAGTCTACAAGTCTAAGAGTCCTTGTGCAGAATCTTGAAAACCCAAACATGTTTGCAGGGTAGTATAATAATACTAAAAAGGAACATTTAAAATTTGTCACTATGGCTATTTTTCAAAATATGTATTTTTTTTCATATCATTTCCATTCTCCATTTTTGTCTCCTGCTGCTGAGATGACCTGGGACACACACACACTCTCTCTCTCTCTCACACACACACACACACACACACATTTTCTGGCATATAAGACTACTTTTTAACCCAATGAAATCTTCCCAAAAGTCAGGGGTTGTCTTATACGCGGGGGTTGTCTTATATGCGGCAGTAGCCTTATATGCGGGAGTAGTCTTATTCGCCAGGAGTCATCTTATAGAGTGGGTGCTGAAACTTCCAATACCGATTGGAGAATCTGTGGTTACCACATATGATGGGGGGAGCTCAAAAATTGCAGTGGCTGTGTCCCTGCCGTATACAGCGACTGTACATGTACAGTAGAAGAAGCTCCATTCATCAGGATTCGTGGACTTAATGTGGTCCCGATGGTGACACAGTATTTAAAATGAAGAACAATTTGAACCAACATAAACTTACCAATATTTTATTGGTAAATGCAGGTTCGCAGTTTGGGTGTGATCCTGGACTCATAGCTGAGCCTGGAACCCCAGGTTTCAGCGGTGACCAGGGGAGCATTCGCACAGTTAAAACTTGTGTGCCAACTGCGCCCGTACTTTGGGAAATCTGACTTGGCCACGGTAGTCCATGCTCTGGTTACATCCCATATAGATTACTGCAATGCTCTCTATGTGGGACTGCCTTTGAAGACTGTTCAGAAGCTTCAACTGGTCCAATGGACAGCAGCCAGGTTGATAACAGGAGCGGCACTCAGGGAGCGCACAACACCTCTGTTACGCCAGCTCCACTGGCTACCAGTTTGCTACCCGGCACAATTCAAAGTGCTGGCTTTAGCCTTTAAAGCCCTAAACGGTTCTGGTCCAACTTACATATCCGGACACATCGCTCCCTATGAACCTTCAAGATGTTTAAGATCATCCGGAGGGACCCTGCTCTCGGTCACGCCTGCTTTGCAGGCGCGATTGGTGGGGACGAGAGACAGGGCCTTTTCAGGGGTGGCTCCTCGACTTAAGAACACCCTTCCTAGTGACATCAGATCAGCCCCCTCCCTCCTGACATTTCGCCATAAGGTCAAGTCCTGGCTGTTTGACCGGGCGTTTGCAGATGTAGTATGATTATTAAATTGAGATCTAAGGAACGCCGCCGCCGCAATTGGAAATCGACTTAATAATGAGACGCTGATATTGTGTTTTAACTTAAATTGCTAATTTGTATATGATATGATTGTGTTAGTAACTGTTGATGTATTTATCTTGGGTAGTCCTTGCCATGTATACACCGCCTCGAGTCAACTTCGGGCTTAGAGGGGCAGTATAGAAGTAGAGTAAATAAAATAAATAAATCAATAAATTTATTTACTTTGTTTTATATCCTGCCCTGTCTCCCTTGTTGAGGGACTCAGAGCGGCTAACATGCAGCAGCCATTTGATGCCATTCAACATGCACCACATCATGGTGAAAATACAAATCAATAAATAAATATAAAAATTTATCCAGCTACTCTAAATTTATTAAAACTCATATGATTAAAAGTAAAACCATCCCAGTATTTCAGTGGGCCTGCTTTTGGCTGATGAAATAGTCAAGGTAATTAGGCTAGTTGATGTTGAGTGCCTTCAAGTTGTTATCACAAAGGCCCAGGTGGCTCTTGGGTCCCCCCTCACCGCAGACTCTATCCTTTCTTTAAGCTCTTTACCTTTGATCCTTTTTTCTCCTTCAGTGAATCCATGTTGTTTGTCTGTATTACCTTATGAAATACCAATAAACTTTGTTTAAATTTTTTTTTTATTTTAAAAAAGTTGTTATCACAAAGGCCCATGGCTAACCTCCATGCTCCAGCTGCCCTCCATTACACACCTCACCTCCTTTTTCATCCCATGGGGAGAAATGTCCCCACCCGGCTTCCCCCCATTTAAGGTAACCCATCAACATCTGGAAGTCTTTTGCATTGCTGCAACAACAGCAGGCACTGTTCAACACCCTTATTGGCACAGAACCCAGCTGGAAGTCCCTTTATTAATGCTTCTGTGCTGAAAAGGGAGGTGAACCAGTGTACAATGGGGGGAAAGTCCCAACTGATGAGGTGGTATGTTTAAAGTATTGGGTAAGGGCTGTTTAAATGACCTTGGACAGTTGCATGTGACCTGTGGGCCTTGGTTTTGGGACCCTAGGTTTAGTTCATCCATGGTATTGACCAGAGCTCCAAAGGGAGCCATGTCTTCCAGAAAATTAAGAACTGTTGTTTTACCACTACTACTCTCTGTAGAATAACCAAATCCTTTATGTCAAAAAGGGTAAAGAATATCTAAAATATAAGACCAAACCAAGTGCATTTTAACATTAACAGGTTACACCATTTCTAGAAGAGAGAAGAAAATAAAAGTAAACTGTACTTCTATGCATGGTCAAACTGGCAGAAAAAGGCAGAATGTATACACAATTGGGTAGTGACAGTGGAGGCAGATATAGGCTATATGGTGTGAATGTATCTTATTTGAGGTGATTGAGAAACAGGATCTTGCACATTACAAACTGATGCTCTTGGCTGGGTTTCTGGATTAATCTACAGATACCTATATGATTTCACAAAACCAAGTATTCATGTGGCATGTTTCAATTATTTTTTAAATATGTACTGTATGTTTATATACCCTCTGCAAGTTTTTCTGTGTAAAACCTCATAATTTAGAAATTTTAATATAATAAGATGCACATCATAAGTGTTATTCTCTGTTTAGTAGTCATAATTCTGGTTCTTTGTCATGGCTTACTCATACATAGAGACTATTTTTATGATGAGAAAAATGCAGTATTATCAGTTTCATTCAATTAGTGTTGATGTCAGGTTTTCTTTAACAACTTTCAAAATGTTGTCCTACCATCAATATCCCCTTTTTATACAAATCCCTAGTTATGCCTTACAATCTAGATAGTAAATTCCAAACACTTTTGACATAAGGTTGAGATATTCTACTTCAATATCTAATGATTCCTGATTTTCATACTCAGATATCAAAATACACTTAGCTGGCTAAGTGAGTAATTCTTCTTAATTTTGTAGCTTCAGGTAGCAAACAGCCTTGGAAAAGTGGATTGCCATTTCCTTCAGAAGTTTTCTTTTCAAAACAAAAAGACAGCATGATTTTACCTGTAAATTGCAACATGAGGGTTGGGTTCATTCTTGCCGGAATCCTTGCCAGATATACATTTTTCATAGATGGACTGAAATATCATACAAATTTTAAAAATTTCATTGAAAACAGATTATTTTCCCTGAACAATAATAATAATACTTTATTTATATTCTGCCCTTCTCACTCCAAAGAGGGACTCAGGGCTGTCAGCTCGGGTAGGGTGCCAAATCAAGCCACGCTCACTCCAAGGTTAGTTGAAGGAAAAGTAGTTTAATAAGTCATTAATCCAGGCAAACAAAAGCAAAGGACCAAAAGGTCTCCATATTAAATATACAATCACAATAATAATAACGTCCCCAATGAGATTACCGTATCCTGGAATTAAGAGTCCAATCTCAATGTCCACAACCCAAAAGTCTTTTATAATCCACGTGCCATTGATATACAGTCCATAGAATTGTTCACAGTGCTGGCATCTCCGTGGTGTTCAGGTAACAATATAATCCATACATGATTCAAATAAGCCGTATCCGGAAACACAAGATGTACCACCCCTGGTCAGTCAATACTCCAATTCCGGCGAAATTCGCTATGGCGGGCGATGGGGGTGGTGAAATTACACAGATGGGTGTACACAGTCGACGAGGCACATTAGCAGAGAACTCCAATCTCTCGTTTCGACCGACAGAATAAGTCTTTTTCAAGGCTCAGTGTAGTCCCAAATCTGGTTCCCACAGCAGCATACCCAAACGGCAATCAATACTCTATTCAATGCGGACCAATCCCCATGTCGCCGAAGTATTGATTGCTCTGGGGCTCCTGTCTCGAACATCTGCACCAGCCAGTCCACAGCTGGGCCCTTCAGGTTAGCCCCCACTGCACGCACGCGTGCCCCTTCGGATGGGAAGGTATCTCCGTAATCTTGCATGAAGTTTCGGACATTAGTCAGGAAGTAGGAGAGTTGGCGTGGGTCACCATCAAATTTCACCTTCAAATCCCTCCGGCTGCCTCCCGCGTCCTGGCTCCTCTCTGCAGCATCCAGGCTGAAGGTGGACGCCCCTCTCCCCGGGACAAACTCCTCCTCACTATTGGCGAAAGTCACTCTCCCCGAGGCTCTTCCTCCCGACCGCTCTGACATGTGGGTCAGGGGCTTCTCCCTCTGCCGCGACTCTTCGGGAGGACCCCACACCGGCCCATCCGCTCGGCATTGCATCACTCCCAGCTGCCACAGCAGCTCCATCACCGCTTGGGCCAGGGCACTCACTTGCTCCTCCAGCTGGGCCCGTGGTTGGCTCGGGGCACCGGCCGCGTAGGATCCCCTCCCGCCGGCCGCCCCCGTCTTCTTCCGCACCGTCACATCTCTCAGGTCGGGTACCTGGAAGCCCGGGTCTGGGCCTTCCATGCCAGTGATGACGACTTGTCGGCCTCCCCTCGGGGCTTCGCCGACCTCCGCATCCGCTCCTCCAGCTCCGAGCTCCTCCTCGGTCTCGGCGTCCTCCGCCGCCACAATCTCCGTGGAAATCTCCTCCTCCACTCGGTCTGTCATGATGAACTCAGGGATTTTGGGGTTGCAGCTGGATAGGATTCACAGCAGCAGAAGGAAGTAGAGGAGTTCGGTCTTTATGTCAGCTCGGGTAGGGTGCCAAATCAAGCCACGCTCACTCCAAGGTTAGTTGAAGGAAAAGTAGTTTAATAGGTCCTTAATCCAGGCAGTCAAAGACCGAACTGGCCTTTTCCCGCCTGGCTACAGCTTCAAACTTCCCGAGTCCACTCCCCCTTGTGTCCGTCCAGCATATCAAAGGCCAGGAACTGGGTGCCTGGCATTTCAAAGGGCAGGAACAAGGGACAGTTCAAAGGGCTGCCAGATGTCGCTCTTATCTGATGACGGCAATGGCTGGGTCGATAGTCAGCAAACCAAACGGCCCAGGCGACGCTGACAAGGGCAGATCACAAGTACACATACATGGCAAACATTCAATGCCGTTTGTATAGATGTAAACAGTACACAGACAGAACAGAAGGAGGTTTTTGTGTCATGCCACAGGGGGTACTGTTGCTCCATCCTCTATGACGAAGAGGTGTCAGGACTCCCGCATTCCAGCATTTTCTGATCTTCTTTTTCTTTATGGCATTGTAAAACACCTCCCCCGCTTCTAAAGCAGTACCTAATTTCTCTAATTACAGCTAAAGTTGTTTTTGAACTGCTTAGGTAAACAGTGGGCAGGGTTAACGGTTGGCTGCCCACACCAACCCGGGGTTTGAATTTGCAACCTTTTGGTTGATAGATCTTTTAGCTGCTGATGATTTAACAGCTGTGCTAAACCTCCGGCCCCATATGTAGCATTTCTCTCCTTGTATGTCTTCTTTTCTTTTTTCAATCAACGTATGCAGACGAATAGATCCAGACAGCATTGTACTGAAATTTAGAAGCTGCATGGCTACTAACTTCTTGATATAAATTGTAGCTTTTAATTTATTGCTGTCTCCTGAAAATTAAAGTGGATATTTTATTTTCTGTCACAATGTTATCCTTGGGTGCAATTTTGGAATTATTGCAGTTTGACACCCTTTAACAGCGATGGCTCTGTGCTGTGATTTGTAATTTGGCAAGACACCCTCTCTCTTTGGCAAAGAATGCCAAAATAAATAAATTACAACACCCATGATTCCATAGCATTACCGCCAGCAGTTAAAGTGGTGTCAGAGTGGAAAAGTTCTACAGTATAAATGCACCCTGCTAACTCATGTCTCACATGCATAGTTTTGGTAGATTTCTGTAGCAAGTGTGCAACCTGTTCAAACACCATAGCAGAAGAAGCAGGACAGATTGTCCCTTGTGCTCAGTACCATGTATCTCACACTTATCACAAATGCATGCAATTGTTCGGTGTGTTGTAGGTTCTGTCGCATGTTCACAATTCCATTGTCCTGGAACTACCTGGGGTGAGTCCCCACAGGCCAAATACCCGTTAGACCCAGGCCTTCCAGGAAGGCCCAAATATAATGGGGTCTCTAATTAATTGCTTTGTTCCAAATTAATTCAGTTTTCCCAGAAGTGTCATTTAGACGCCTCCGGTAAAACCAAAACAGGTTTCACATTAAAGGCCCTCTCTCATCTCCATGCCCTCTTTCTATCAAAGACACAACTCTTCTGATATCCTTGAGTTGTAGGTAGCTTTCCTCTCTCTTTCACTAGTCTTTTAAAAAAAAAACAAACAACAAACAAACCAAAAACCACACACACATTCAAGGTCTTATTTGCTATTCTTCATTTGAAACATTTTCATATCAATCCTACAATAGAGAAATTGTAGGGAGCATCACCAGTAACTTGCCATCAGGAAAGACACAGTGGCAGGAGACAGGTGGTTTAAACATTTCTGTTCTAGTCCTTTTCCCTCCACTATACAAAGGGGTGGGTATCCATAATATTTCCCCTAAACAGAATAAAAAGAGCTCCACAATAATTAGTGGCAAAGAAATACTGGAAGTGCAAAGAGTTCACTTAAACTGGCCTCATCCAGTATTTACTTTTCGGTTTAAAAAGCCAAAAACAAAAGTTGTGAGCCTGTCCATGTATTATCAACAGTGCTGTTTTTTATTCACCTATAACCTTGCCTTAGAATAATCCTTCTTAACCATCTGCTCTAGTTTTCCCAAGAAAACTTCATATCCAGCTTAACTAGTAACTAAGGCCCAAGTGAAAACATTTCCCTGAGAAAATGACCTTATATTTCCTCCACTGAAACAGGTCTATTGTGGGAGTCTGTTTCTCATTTAATTAAATGATAACATAATTAACATCTTAATCCTAGAATAAATTCAATAATAAAATTCCACCTGAAGTCAATCATTTTAGTTGGCAAATAAATTTAATTAAGTTGACCTTTTACAGTAGAAAAATTCCAAATTAATTGATAACGTAATTGATTTTAACAAGATAGTCCTTATATATGTGAAGCTCACAGAACTAGAGATTCTCAAGCACATCATTAAATAAATATAAATCAAGTATGATGATGATGACTCAAATTTAAAGAACTTCTGCACATTGCTTTTGCTTCAACCCAATCCTGGTCTTTCAAACAATCTTCTGAGTGTCTTTGAAAAGATCAGTAGGGTTCCTAAAGTATGTGACAGATGACACCCCCCATAAGAACTTGAAATACTTGAAAGTCCTGATTTAATGCAATGATAAATGAGTAAAAACCAAGCTAAGACATGAGAGTGGTTGAGTATGAATCATAGTTCTTATGTCACATCATATATATTTGATTTATCCTACAAAATTAACTATAGTTAAAGTTGCAAGATGGACCCTGTATCCATCTAGAGCAGGCATGGGCAAACTTCGGCACTCCGGGTGTTTTGGACTTCAACTCCCACAATCCCTAACTGTTGCTCCCTCCTCTGTCTGACTGGACTTCCCTTCCCTGTGCTACATGAGCACCCTAGTCCCCTCCCTTCAGACCCCTTCCTTTTAAATCAATTAATTTTTGATATACTCTTGTCTTGATGTTCTGGAAATGATGCACTTGTTTTAAGGTTTTAGAGTTTTAAAGTTTTAAATGTCCCAGTCCTTAGACCTGATGTGTTTGTGCGGGACTGTGTCCCTCTTCTCATAAGCTGGTCATTGACCATAATCAAGTGAACTTGAACTTGAACAATTCCTAACACTTGGCAGGCTGTTAGGAATTGTGGGAGTAGACGTCCAAAACACCTGGAGGGTCAATGCTTGCCCATGCCCACTCTAGAGATTTATGAAAAAAAGCATTGTTTCATTTAGAGTAGTTAGTAATCAGTAATTGGTTTTTTTGCAGGTGTTACATAGCCAAATTTGACTAGTTAAATAACAATATGCCATTTCTCCAGTATATTAATCCCAGTTTGGTTGGTTCATTGGCATGATTAAATGGAAGCAGAAATAAGACGAATTCAAAGAAAATGTCACTGATCCAGCAACAAAAAGACAAAGACAGTAAAAAAGGATAAGGGGTCTACAGATACAGGAATCTTAATTCACTCACTGCTTCCTTGGAAAAGAAAATTAATGACAAATTGCTTCCATGATGTGAACACGTCTTCTCAACTACTTCCTTCTTTGCAATGAATAAAAAGGGGGGAAAGGGCATTTTGCCAGCTCATATAGATCTTCCCCAGCTTCTCCTGGTTGCAGAAAGAGGAAAGCCTTAGTTCCATAACACCCTTTCCTCCAAGTGCAACTGGGAGGAGAGGAATTTGCCTCCCTCTCACGAGGAAAGAGGAAGGTTCTTCGGGAACCTTCTGGAACCTGGGGCCATGGCCTGCCTATTAGAAGGCCACCCCCAGCAGGCTCAGTCTGAGCCTGGACTTTGGCCCACCACTCCCACCCATTGAGAGTATTGACTTTGGTTGACTTTGGAACCGGGTAGGAATGTTTCCCTTTTCACCCTACCTTTTGGGTGTGGGGGGGGGGGGGGTTGCCTACCCCTTTCCTGTTTAGGGGCTAGATGGGGTGATGGTTTTTTTTCATAAATAGGCCTTAGCGGAAAATAGCTAGGGAAATCCCATAGTTGTGTGCACCTAAGTCACCCCCTTCAGGGGTGATGGCCATTAAGTTAAACACTCACCTTAAAGTTCAAGTTGATGAGTGAGGTAAAGTTAAATGGCCCTGGAATGGGAAGAGGCTGATCTCAATACCTTGAGAATAGACCTCTCACTCATTTCCCTTAAAGGGTTGTCCTGGTTGGATAATCAGGCAATCCAGGTGTTTCGCCCGTAAATTATTTATATTAAGCCGGGTAGGGAGGTTACCTGGCTTGGATACACCATATTCCTGACACCCCTTGAATTAAGTTAAGGAAAATTAAATAGGTAACATTTAAATAAAAGTTGCCCAAATTGAACCCAAATATGTTGTGCAATCTCTTTATTTCGGGGGTGGGCAGGCAACAAAGTATCTGGAAGTAGGGAAGGTACATTTGATCCCAAAGACTGTTTGTGATAATCCTGATTGATAATTTCTCAGGGTAAATCTTGTAAAGTAGACAGCCAGGGAAGTAACAGATCAGAACATGAAAATATTACATGTTTGGAGTACAACTTCTAGGATTCATAGGAATCAGACACATGCAAATTGGGGTTGGTTTGCTACCTATCTTCACTTCCCCTTTTCTTCTTTCATTGTTTCCAAACAAGTCCATTATGTGCAGAAGAAAGTGCCCCATAATTTCCCAAACAAGAAATTTTGTGGCACTACACAATTATACTTATCAGTACTTGAAACTTGCTGAAACTTTTGGTCACAATTTTTTTAAGCAGGAGCAAATTAAATTTGTGAAACTTATTATCTTTGCTTAACATTATAATTAATATTGACCCCAAAGAATATCAGGACAATGCCAGAAATCTCATGGCAGATACTAGAGAATAAGTCAACATAAAAAGAATGCTTGGCATGTTTTCATAATAGCTTTCAGTAATCTTTGCTTTTATTTGCCTCATATGTCCTAAAAATTGACAGCACAAAAATCAGTGCCAGTAAACAATTTTGTGATTCTTTGCAATTTGAAAGATTTCCAGTATGCAGCTCTACAGAGACAGCAAAATAGCTTGTCAAACATGTGCATAAACTTTGCCAAGTTTTTCTTGCACAGCTTCTGCCCAATTTGCTGAGGTGTTCTGCAGTTGTCAGATGAAAAAATTAGGCTGCTGTGCTTTGAAGTAGGAAAATGCAAGGCTATTTGTCCTCACAATAGTCTCCTATTTAAAATTCAGTAATGCTAGGATGGTTGAAGCTGAAAATACATGACTTTCAATGGGTTACTAATCATTACCATGGAAGGCAATGAGTAATTTACCAATATATTTAGAGAGTGATGAGAGAAATATCTTTCATGTAATTACACTTCAGCAATTGAAAAGATAGGCACATGGTTTGGCTTCTGTTGCACCCTTCCAGGATGAATTTTATATTGCTAGCTATTCCACTCTGATAGTGACTTGCCTATGTGACTGTGAAGTCTGGATATATTTTCCATTTTGGCATTTTTCTGGCACTTGATGTAATTGTCTTTGAAGGCTATTTAGTTGTACTAACAGATGTCAAATCCATTACAGAGATTTCTGGAAGAAACAAAGATCACCCCTAGGACCTTGATGATGACCAATAGATACTTCAGTGCATGTCCACATTTATTTGATTGGTGAGTGGTGAAGAGAAAAACTCATCCTCATGGCATTTTGAAACTAGTTAGCCTGTTTTCTTTCAAAAGGATATAAAATTAATTGTGTTTTCAAATATTTAAAGGCATCATTCAGAGGGATACATGAAATACTCAGCTATGGGTAAGAACCATGCAAACCTCCAGATGAGTGGTTCTCAACCTGTGGGTCCCCAGATGTTTTGGCCTTCAGCTCCCAGAAATCCTAAAAGCTGGTAAAGTGGCTGGGATTTCTGGGAGTTGTAGGCCAAAACACTTGGGGACCCACAGGTTGAGAACCACTGCTCTAGATGGTATTCAGCTCCCAAGTCTTAGCATTCTCTAGATAGCATAGCCAGTGGTGAGGAATACTAAAGCCAACAACATCTGGAGTGTTATGTTTTCCATCAGATAAAATATCAAAAATGTAAAATAATTATTGAAGGTACTTATACAGAGAGGTCTCCATTTTCGATTTTTGTATTTTATCATAAAGGCATTTATTGTTATCTCAAGAAAGCAATAGAAACAACTGTTGGTTTTTAGCATTTCTTTTCATGTCAGATTTTCCTCTAAAGCCCTTACTGTTGCATCTCAAGATTATGGATTCATGAAAGGCAAGTACAACTTGCATGCCTAAAGAATCTGAGCAAGTATTTATTTATTATTTATTAACTTCGATTTAGTATACCGCTCACTCCAGAGCTCAGAGCGGTTTACAGAAGAAGCATAAACACCGTGAGTAATAAAACAGATTAAACAGTTAAAACACATTAAACATCAAAGCAGTTAAAACATATTAAAAACACTAGCCCTCAGCAAAGGCTGGGGGGACAAGATAAGAATCTGGGGGGGCCATAGGCGGCATGGCACACAGTGTGGTTGAGTTAAGGGCCGAACGCCTTCCTAAAGAGCCAAGTCTTCAAGGCCTTGCGGAAGGGCAGAAGAGCGCGGATGGCGCGGATCTCCTCCGGGAGGCCGTTCCAGAGACTTGGGGCAGCTACAGAGAATGCCCTCCGCCGTGTAGTGGCCAGTCTGCAGGTTCCAAGGGAAGGCACCTCAAGGAGGTTAAGCTCCTCAGAGCGCAGTGATCTCGCGGGCACATAAGGGGTAAGTCGCTCCCTCAGGTACACTGGCCCCAAACCATAGATGGCCTTAAAGGTGAGAACTAACACCTTGAAGAGGACCCGGAATTCAATCGGGAGCCAGTGCAGCTCGCGCAAGAGTGGGGTCGCGCGGTCAGATCTTGCAGTACCCAGGAGGAGGCGTGCTGCGGCGTGCTGCACTAGCTTAAGCTTCCGGATCATCGACAAGGAAGGCCAATGTAGAGCGCATTACAGTAATCGAGCCTCGAGATGACCGTGGCTTGGATCACCGTAGCAAGGTCGCGTTGGGAGAGGTAGGGAGCCAGGCGCTTAGCCAACCGTAGGTGGTAGAATGCTGTCCTGCAGGTGCAGCCGATCTGCTCCTCCATGGACAGGTGGGCGTCCAGCCGACCCCCAGACTTTTTACCGATGGCTGAGGGCAGAGGGCTACACCATCGAACGTTGGCAGCTGGGTCGCTACCCCCCCCCCCCCGGGCGGCCCAGCCACAAGATCTCCGTCTTCGCCGGGTTCACCTTCAACTTACTGGCTCGCAGCCATCCAGTAACGGCTTCAAGGCAAAGATGGAAATTATCCAATCTGTGATGCTGATTCTAGACTCTAGAGCAGTGTTTCCCAACCGGTGTGCCGCGGCACACTAGTGTGCCATGAGCGATCATCAGGTGTGCCGTGGGAAATTGGAGATAGAAAAGAGACCGAGAGAGAGAGCACTCCTGTCCTACCGGGAAGCCCTAGCCGGGGCTCGATCCCTTGCCTGAGTCCCGCAAAGACAGCCTCCTTTTGGGAAGGCTTGTGCCGCCGGACTCACCACTTGTCTTCTTGGGCTTCCTCCTCCCCTCTGCTCCTTCCTCGGCCTCGGAAGGGTTTGAGCCAAAAGGCGGGGACTGCATCAGGTGGAAAGAGGTAGAGAGAAGTTCCTGGGATGGGACTTCCCCGGGACCCCTGGCTGCCTGGGGGCGGATCTACACCGTAGCATTCATGCAGTGAGGCACCCCTTAAGCTTGCTCACTTAAGGCAGGCGTGGGCCAACTTTGGCCCTCCCTCCAGGTGTTTTGGCCTACAACTCCCACCATTCATATATATATATATATATATATATATATATATATATATATGCTGTATAAATTTATTAACTGTACCCGCCACGCGTTGCTGTGGCCAACCTTCCCTCCCTCTTTCTCTCCTTCCCTCCCTCTTTCCTTCCTTCCCTCTTTTCCTTTTCCTTCTTCTTTCCCTCTTTCTTTCTTCCTTCTCTACCTGTTTCTTTCCTCCCTTTCTTTGCTCTTTGCTTCCATTCTTCCTTCTCTCTTCCCTTCCTTCCTTCCTTCCTTCCTTCCTTCCTTCCTTCCTTCCTTCCTTCCTTCCTTCCTTCCTTATTGATGCATAAGAACACAGAGAGAGACCAACAGCTGTTAAGCAAGACGTTCGTGTGTGTCTTTCTGCCATTCCTGCCAGGATATCTATGTTGTGTTCTTCGAAACAGGTACAGGTTTCACACTGAGTGTATTAATATATTTAAAAACATATTAACTATATGTATTACTGTGTTAGAGTGTCATTTTGTGTCATTTTGGTTGGTGGTGTGCCCCAGGATTTTGTAAATGTAAAAAATGTGCCACAGCTCAAAAAAGGTTGAATAACACTGCTCTAGAGCATGTATGCAAAGGAAATTGAAGCCTGCCCCAAAGCAACATAGGAAACAGAATTTAATCCATGGATATGTCCAGAATTTACGGCAGCTAAATATAAAGCTTTCCAAATTACAGTATACACAGGTTTTATTAAATTGATCATTTGTTTTAATAAAGATTTTATTCCATCTCATTCTGTGTATACCTCCTATTTCTACATTCCATTGTTCTCATCCCAGTTAAGAGATACAGTTGTTTATTGCAGCAACCTCTGCTCCTGAAGCTAATAACGTCTTTTCATCCAATCCTACTTGGTGTAATGACAAATCAATCTTTTAACAAGTTTCAGTTCTATAGGCAGTTTAATGCTATCTTAATTACAACTTTTTATTGAGTGTTAAGTTGCATGCGGTTTTAGTTGAATCTGCTTTTTTAAATCTTGTGAGCTGCTTTGCATCCCATTTAAGAGAAGGAAAGTGAGGTATATCTAAATTGCTGTTTCCAGTAAACCGGTTTTAAGGAAAGTGGATCATTTGTTGCTTTGGCTTGTAGTTTCTAAGGTCCCCGTTCAGGGGTTCTGATTCGAGGGTCTCCGAGGCTGGATTTACATATCCCGGGATCTGATCCAAGATTATCTTCTTTGAACTGGATTATATGAGTCTACACTGCCATATAATCTGGGATAATCAGATAATCTGAGATCAGAGCCAGGGATATAGGGCAGGGTAAAAGGTTCCTGAGTTGTCAGGTTAGCTACCTACCTCTGCAGGACCCTCAAATTGGCACAAATTAATATTCCAATTTAATAATATGTTGTCTCACTTTTTCAACTCCTTTGAAAGTATGTCAGTTTTTCTCTCTCTCCCTTGCAATTATCCCATTTGTCCCCAGTTTATTTGAGTTGCTGTGAAGTTAAAAAAAACCCAATTCAATTAACTTATCAGAGAAAAAGAAAGGAGGGAGTAAATCTTGATCTTCCCAGTAGGCTTAGGTAAAAGCAACTTACTGCACTCTTAGCTAGTCTGTTTGCCCTCTTTAATAAAATAAACCATGCTCTAATGTTGCTTGTCCACTTGTGTTCTGGTTTATATCTGTGAAATGTCAGAATACAGTATATGAATTGTAGATGTGGGACCATCCAATGTTGTGAATATAATTTCTGGATATGTTCAACTGCTTATGATATGAGACATGAAATAAACAGCCACACTGTTCATATTTTGTAGACATAAAGATGCAAAGTAGACATAAAGAAGATGTTTGTGGAGTCTTCAAACACAACAGCAAAATCTAGGTTTGTTATATATTTCAGAGTTTGCAGAAATACATCACATTTTTGCATCATTTCCACTAGTGGACATAATACAAAGGGGCGAAAAACAAAATTAAACAAGTCTTTCTCATTCTCTCTCTCTCTCTCTCTCTCTCTCTCTCTCTCTCTCTCTCTTTTTCTCAATCTGAAGACACAGGTTCGCAGTCTGGGAGTGATCCTGGACTCATCGCTGAGCCTGGAACCCCAGGTCTCGGCGATGGCCGGGAGAGCTTTCGCACAGTTAAAACTTTTGCACCAGCTGAGCCGTACCTTGGAAAGTCTGACTTGGCCATGGTGGTCCATGCTCTGGTTACATCCTGAATAGATTACTACAACGCACTCTACGTGGGCCTGCCTTTGAAAACTGTTCGGAAACTTCAACTAGTCCAGTGGTCGGCAGCCAGATTACTAACTGGAGCGACATACAGGGAGCATACCACTCCTCTGTTGTGTCAGCTCCACTGGCTGCCTATCCAATTCCGAGCACAATTCAAAGTCCTGGTTTTGACCTTTAAAGCCCTTTATGGTTCTGGCCTAGCTTACTTGTCCGAACGTATCTCCCCTTATGTCCCATCTCGAAATTTACGATCTTCCGCTCTCGATCCCCCCTTTGTCTCAAATATGTTTGGTGGGGATGAGGGACATAGCCTTCTCGGTAGTGGCCCCTCGCCTGTGGAACTTGCTGCCTAGCCAAATTAGATCAACTTCTTCTCTCCTTTCCTTTAGAAAAAAGGTAAAGACGTGGCTTTGGGACCACGCATTTGGTTGATGTGGAGCAGAGGACGGACAATTTGAGTATGATAGGTTCGTGTTGGCAGACTACGGATTGGCTTGGACAGTCTATGAATGTGGAACCGTATATAACTGGTTTTAATCAGCCTTGTTGTAATTTTCATATGTTGTTTTTTGTTTCTGTATATGCGGCATTGAATCATTGCCTTTGTTAGCCGCCCTGAGTCCCCCTTCGGGGGTAGAGAAGGGCGGGTTATAAATGAAATAAATAATAATCTCATGGATGCAAAATCTGTGAATTCAGGGGGTATCTGCACAATCAGAAAGAGGTTCTAATTATACTTGACGTCTTAGTAGTGCTATAATTCTTTGATTCCATGCTACCCCCTCTCCAAAAATTGGTCTAAAAGAAAAGTAGATATGCAAAGGGTGTCAACCCACTTTCTTATTGTTTCTGTCTGGTCTGCTGGAGAGAGACCAAAACTGGACCTCTCATCAGGCACCATTGTTGGCACAGTAGTCTTGCCATAATGAAGAACAGCAGGGGGATTAGACATGAGGATCATTATATTTATTTATTTATTTATTATTTCAATTTGCTAAACCACCCTCCCTGAGGCTCAGGGCAGTTTCCAAGCATATAAAACACATCGAGATAAAAACATCCTAAAAACACCTGAAAAACATCCTTTAAAAAAACCATCCTAAAATACCATGACAATCATGGTTGGTTAAAACACATAAAATCACATGAAACATGGTATACAGCATAAGATACGAGGGTGGGACAATAAGTCAATGACTTTTTGAATGAAACACAGGTTTTTGGATAAAAAATCATTTTATTTTTCAATGTAGTCTCCACTGAGCTCTATATACTTTGTCCAACATTTCTCCAATTTTTTTTATCCCTTCCAAAAATAAGATTTCTTGAGGTCATCAAAATAGGTATTTGTTTGTGAGATGATTTCATTGTTGGAGTCAAATCTCTTTCCGCCGAGCCATTTCTTCAAGTTTGGAAACAAGAAATAGTCACTCAGGGCTAAATCCGGAGAATAGGGCAAATGAAGGAACAATTCGTATCCCAATTCATGGATTGTTGCCATGGCAACTGCACATGTGTGCACCCTTGCATTGTCCTGGTGCAAAAGAACTTTTTTCTTGGCCAAATGCGGTCCGTTTTTCGAATCCTCATTAAATCGACCCAATAAGTTGGCATAATATTCGCCATTGATTGTTTTATCCATTTGAAGGTAGTCAATGTGGATTATACCACGTGCATCCCAAAAAAGTCATGTCGCCATGACTTTATTGGCTGACAAACCCACATTGGCCTTCTTTGGTGCCTATTCACCCCGAGAAACCCACTGTTTTGACTGCTTTTTGGCTCTGATGTGTTGTGGTGGATCCACATTTCGTCCACGGCTACGAAAAGGCACAAAATCTCGTCCATATTGCGGTTGAACAACGCCAAACACTCCTGCGAAATTGTCACATGATTGCATTTGTGGTCGATTGTGAGCAAACGCAGCACCCACCTTGTGGAAAGCTTTCTCATGCCCAAGGGATCATTCAAATTGAAACCACTGAGCCATGTGAGATGCCTATGGTTTCCACAACCTCTCGCACTTTCAATCTCCGATCGGCCAACACCATATTGTGATTTTTTTTCAATTGTTTCGGGTGGAGAGACCTCAACTGGGCGCCCAGAACGTTTGGCATCTTGCGTGCTTGTACGGCCACAACAAAATTCAGTAAACCACCTTTTTTACCATTGAAATTGATGGTGCAGAGTCCCCATAGTATTTATCAAGCTTGGTTTGAGTGATGGTTCATTTCCACAAAAAATAATGCTTAATGAGCACATGAAATTCACTTTTTTCCATTTTCTCCTCAAATCACGCGATAGGCTGCTATCAATGGCTGTCAAACACAAACGAAATGACGCAGCTTCTTCAAATTTTGACAAGAGTCAATTGACAGATGCCTGTTGACAGGAGCAGTGTTGCACTTTCAGTTACGAGGCGGGCAATTCAAAAAGTCACGAACTTATTGACCCACCCTCGTAGTAAGATAGAAGGAAAAATAGAAGGGCAATCAACTTTTCATGGTTAGTACTTCAACTTAACCTAAGCCATTTCTGAATGATGAGCTTCAATGTTCAGGTACAAAATAGCCAAATTCCTGATGATCTGCTCCCTTACACTTAAAAAAAATAGGCAGAAATTGCATTAGCTCAGAGCTAACAAGTACAGTTTGTTTACTGGCTAGTGTGATAACAAGCTTAACAAAAGAAGTGTTGAGATACTGTGTTGTTGAAAAATGTAAAAGATCAGTCCTGCAATTCTGTAATTCATGGAGCCATTCTTATTCAAGTGTTACAATTGAATTTTGTCCTTGGTTCTTGTCTCCTTTTCTTTTGCAATAATATATTAAGGAAAGTTAACAACCTTTAAAGAACGAACGTTCAACAGTCAAAAGTAAAACAAGTTCCCTGTCTTCCTTTATGCTTTCTTTATGACTAATAAGCTATTAAGCACTCCAATATCTTTTCAAATAATTCTGGGAGCCACACAAAGCCACAGTTGTCTTCTTCCCTGGAGTAAGCTAATTACAAATAATTTTACTATAGCCAACATGTTTATTGTGTAAATCTCTTAGGAAATGTGTTAAAAATTGCTACTCATTCTGATGCTATGGTTCATTCCTCTGACTATGTCAAAAGTATTCAATGGCACCAATAAAAAGCAACAAAAGAATTAAAGGAGCTCAAGGACAATTTCAGATCTGTAAAATGCTGTATTCTTTAAACACTAATATCTAACAACACAACTACAAACATCCCAATAGACTTATCAGATGAATTTATTTCATTTATTTATTTTATTTATTTATTTACTCGGCTTTTATGCCGCCACTCCCAAATAGGCTCGGGGCGGCTTACAGCCAGAAAGCAAAACAATATGCAATAAACATATACTCTAAAATGCAATATAAAATACAAGATAAAAATACACAATAAAACAGCATTAAAAACACAGTTAGAATAGTTAGGATGGTCTGGCAGCATTGGTATGGCTTGGGGTTCCGCAGGGCCTATACCTGGAAAGCCAGCCGGAAGAGGGGGGTCTTACATGCCCGCCTAAACGGGACTAAGTCATGGATCGCCCGTGTAGCTGGCGGAAGGGCATTCCACAGGGTCGGCGCTATGACCGAGAAGGCCCTTCGGCGAGTGGCAGTTCTTTTGGCCACTTTAGCGGAGGGAACAGCTAGAAGATTAGAATCCTCCGAACGAAGTGGTCTAGAAGTGTAATATGGGGTGAGACAGTCCCTCAAATACGCTGGCCCCAGGCCGTGTAAGGCCTTAAAGGTAAGAACCAACACTTTGAAGGTAATCCGGTGCTCAATAGAAGGGCAATCAATTTGATTTTGCTGCAGATAGTGCTACAGTTCAGCTTTTGCTAATAATGGCTAGTTTCTCTGGACTTGTACACAACAAAGAGAATTTTCAAATATGTTTGTTAATGGACTGTACAAATTGAAGATGCAGGCAATTTTGAATATTTGAAAATTTCCCTGTGCAAAAACATTGCATGCAAACATAAAATGACTAGGTGAGAGTCAGATGGGGACTGAACCTTCACTTTTGTAGGCTTTGTTTATCTGCAGTGGATGTTGTACTTTTTAAAGTTGAGAATCAGCACTGGAATTAATCTTACAGATATTACATAATCTTTAACCAGAGATTGGGATCCATTGTTGAATCTTGCCATTTTTCACCCAAATAGAAAAATATTCTTAAACCACAAGGAGGCCATAAAAGGCAGGTAAAAAATGGTGGGCATTCTCATATAGATTTCTAAAGTCTTATATGATAGTAGTTAGTAGACCTGGTTAGGTTCATCGTAATGGTCCAAAATTCATATTAAATTTGTATTAAAATCGCTTTAGAAATGGTTTTGAAGGGATGTAAGCAACCCGGAAATGAAGTTGGTAATTCGAAGCCATGACCCGCCATATTCAGAAAGAAATCAGCTCAAAAAGAAAACCAGACTCACTGCCAGCCAGCTCCCTCTCGGACAGCTGGTTTCATCTTTCAGGGGCTGGGGAGCAGAACTGGGGAAAGTGTGCTGGATCGCCCTTCCCTCACCTCCTTGCGCCATGTGCCCTTCCTTCAAGTCTAGCCACCCAAAAATGAGGAATCCTCCAATCTAGCCAAACATGAGGAATTTCCTCCAGATCCCGCTTTCCCTGGGTTGCAATCCGTGTTAGCTTTAACGTGGATTGCAACCCAGGGGCTGAGATCTGGGGGCAATTTCCTCCAGATCCCGCCCCCTGGGTTGCAATCTGCATTAGCCTTAATGCGGATTGCAACCCAGGGGCAGGATCTGGAGGCAATTTCCCCCAGATCTCGACCCCTGGGTTGCAATCCTCGTTAAGGCTAATGCGGATTGCAACTCAGGGGAAGCAGGATCTGGAGGGAATTCCTCATGTTTGGCTAGATTGGAGGATTCCTCATTTTTGGGTGGCTAGATTTGAAGGAAGGGCGCTGGAGCCTTTCTTATCACAGGCCTCTGCCTCTGCCTCAAGGCTGGGCTTCCCCGGAGAGAGGAGCCGGAGAACCTCTCCAGCCATAGTGCTTGGGGCAGAAGAGGCTCAAGGCATTGGAGAAGGAGGAGGAGAAGCGCCTCAGCCCAGCAGCATGGCTCCTCCCAGGGCTCCGCATCCTTCGGCTCACCCAGGTCCCAATCCGGTGCACTTTCCCCGGCTCTGCTCCCCAGCCCCTGAAAGATGTAACCAGCTGTCAGAGAGGGAGCTGGCTGGCAGTGAGTCTGTTTTTTCTTTTGTTTGATTTCAGTCTGAGGGTGATTTCTTCCCTCCGTGGAAAGAAGGGAAGAAATCCCTGTCCAAACTGGGTTAAACATGCCTGTCTGCCATTAATGAAGCCATTCCAAATTTCATTAATTTTTATGAATTCATTTCAAAATTTTCTCAAAATTTTTCATAAGTCAATCAAATTTGAAGCGCTAGTGCCCCCTACATCTGCAGCAAGTTTTGAACCATTTTTTTCTTGATCAACCAGGCCTAGTAGTTAGTCTTCAACTATGGTGATATCTGTGGAAATAAAATTCTATAAGGACCGCATCACACTAGAGAAAGAATCCACTTTAAATTCAGTTTCTGCCTCCTGCAGAATTCTGGGGATTGTAGTTTAGTGAGGCTGTTAAATGCTTCTCCCTAAACTCCAAACCCCAGAATTCTGCAGGAGGCAGAAACCAGATTTAAAGTGGATTCATTCTGTAGTGTGATGATGACGAAAATAACATATGTTCTAAGAAATTCCTTGCTTGTATTTTATAGTAGACTCAATTATCTTTCACTTCAAGAAGAGGTGACCAAGGAGTTGGAGGCACTGAGGACCTTTAGTGGGAAAGAACACTTACTTCTGGGATTCATAATAAAGAAGAACTTGAAGAAATGTATTTTCAACAAGATTAAAGAGAAACCAGGTAAGAGACCACAGAAAATACCAAAGAGAAGGGAAGCCAAAAACTCAAAGAGAAGATGGTTTTGAAAAAAGATTAGATATTAAAGGTACAAACAAGAAAAAAGAGGAATGTGATCAATATCAGCGTGAATGCATAAGTAGTTTTTGGAAGGCCTAAGATTTAAAATGTCCATATCAACTAAAAAGAAAAAAAATGGCAAAACAGAAAAGGAGACTACAAATGAGTAGCCAATATCTGCAAGGAGGAAGTTCAAAAAAGTAAGATTCAGAATGAATTCATGCTTGAAAGGTTGGTTAAAATAATTAAAAATTGATTTTCAGTTATATACAAAGCAAGATTTTAAAAATGAAGTGATGAATCATCTGCATGGGTAAAACAGAGCCAAATTAATAGGTGATTCAGAAAATGAAGAACTGCTCAATACCTATCTTTCCTTGTTTCCCAAAAAGCAAATAAATACTCAAAATAGTAAAAAAAATGTAATGAATTATGCACTCTGGGTTCTGTGGGTCATAATAAGTGAAAAGATAGTCCAAGAACACTTAGCTGCTTTAAATGAATTCAAGTCTCCAAGGATAGATTAAGTACATGTAATGGTACTAGAGGGACTTGGAGATATAGTATCAAAACCTCTGGCAGTAATTTCTGAATATTCTAGGAGGATAGGTAAGATCCCTGCAAACTCAAAGCAGGCTAATTTCCAACATTTCTACCCCGCTCATCTCAACCCCCGAGGGGGGACTCAGAGCGGCCTAACAAAAGGCACAATTCGATGCCAGCATAGTAAAATACAGTATAAAACCAAAAACATATAGCATTAAAATACATTAAAATACAATTAACATTATACATCATACACATTCTCTTAAGTTAAAAACAGTATTTCATCCATAACAGGAGCATTGAGCCGTATCCATCAACTTGCCATTACAAATCCAGTCCAAAGTGCTGCATTGTGCCAGTGTGCAAACGCCTGATCCCACAGCCAAGATTTCACTTTTTTCCTGAATACCAGGAGGGATGGGGTTGATCATATGTCGCTTGGAAGCGCGTTCCACAGATGGGGAGCCACCACCGAGAAGGCCCTCTCTCTCTCGTCTCCACCAAGTTGGCGGGAGCGAGAGCAGGGCCTCCCCGGATGATCTTAAATTATGAGGTGGGACATAGAGGCTGATGTGTTCGTACAAGTAAGCTGGGCCAGAACCATATAGAACCGTATCTTATTCCTATCTCCAAAACAAGGAGAAAAAATACGAGCCAGAAGGGACAAATGCAATATGAGAAAATCAGGTGCAAAAGATAGTATTGGTGACATCTAGCTTATCAGTAATATGTTTGAAAACAATGCAGGGGTCAACTGTATGATGTTGCAGCAAAAAAAAGTCAAAGCAATTCCAGGCTAAATAAACAGAACTATATTGTCCAAACTAAAAAAGTAATATTTTGTTTTACTGCAGTTAGACCACACTTAGAATACTGTGTTTAGTTCTGGTCATCATAGTATAAGAAATCTTGACCAGATGACACACATCCAAAGAAAGATAACAAAGAAAGTAAACAGTTCCTACTACTGTGAACTTTGATTATAGGCACACGACACTGATATTTTAGATTATCTGGATCTTTGTACAATCCACGCTACAAACTTTCTTCACAGCAATGAATATACCTTTAGCTAAAAGAGAACAATAGAATTCCAAATATCAGATTTTATTTTTCATTATAATGTTTTGACTGCAGTGATATTACCACTCTTCTGGCATTTCTTAATATTTTCATATCTATTTATCTGTTCTATTTATACTTCCGTTTTTCAAAGCAGCCTACAAAGAACTTACAGCATTATGTTGTTTGGATGATGTTTGTGTGTTTCACAACTGATGAATGTTTATAAATGGAAATTCTCAATACAATTTAATTCACAACTATCCAAGAAGAGGGGAGAAGTCACTGCTCTTTCTCATGAAAGCAAAAAAGTAAATTCTTTATTTCACCATAATACGAATTTCAAATAATGTTGACCACAAGCCCAGTGTTTTCTATAAGAGTCCATAACCACTTCCACTTGGGAGTGATTCTGGACGAGAGACTGTCGATGGAAGCCCAGATCCAGGCCGCAGCTAAGGGCGCCTTTTTCCATCTTCGCAGGGCCCGACGGTTGGCCCCTATTTACCATCAGAGGCATTGAGAACTGTGATACATGCCACCGTCGTCTCGCGCCTTGATTATTGCAATGCCCTATATGCGGGCCTACCTCTGTCTACAACTCGGAGGCTGAGGCTCATTCAGAACGCAGCGGCCAGACTCATCTCTGGGGCATCTGTCAGAAACCATATCTCTCCAATTTTAAAAGATCTTCATTGGCTGCCCACAGAGTTCAGAGTGATTTACAAACTTATGGCGCTCACCTTTAAAGCACGGCATAATATTGGGCCAGCCTATCTGGGCGATCGGCTGACAGTCCAACGCACCGAGAGGCCAGCGCGTGCCATAAATGGTGATCGTATAGCCATCCCTGGGGTGAGAGAGGCTCGGCTGATGGAGACCCGACGGAGAGCCTTCTCCGTGGTGGCTCCCATGATCTGGAACACCCTCCCGCCTGCCCTCAGGGCCACATCGGCCCAAATCAGATTCCTATCGGACCTGAAAACCTGGCTCTTCTGCCAGGCATTTGGGGTTTGATCGGACGCCTGGAGACTGAGCCTTTCTGGCGTGTGTACCTATGTTTTAAACTGTTGTATTTTTGGGTTTTTTAATGATGTAAGTCGCCCGGAGCACCAGTGGTGGAGGGCGACTCACAAATAATAAAGTTATTATTATTATTATTATTATTAAAGAAAATCAAAACTTCATTGCAAAGAGCATGCCTGGGAAATTGAGCAATTATGACTTCGAGTAAAGAAAGAAACCACAAATATTGATTTTTGTATATTATATTCATAATTATAAAATACATTTGTAAAAGAAAACAGAATAAAATAAAGGAAAACATCCTGCGAGGCATATTAGAATGATCATTAGAGAGAAAATCAGATGTAGGAGTTTGTTACATGATTACAATAGTTTACCAACAACATGGCAATTTCCACAATTGTAACTCAAATGGGCAGAGATGAATGCTAGACAATCTATTACTCAGGAATTTCCACAGACACATATACTATAAATATGCCATGCCCCTCTCTTCACTCTGGTTCCTGTACTTTCTATTCTGTGCTCTGCTTTAAATCTATTATAATTCTGGAATGCAAATATACATGTTTGAGATGACTGAAATATGGAACTGTGAATCACAGCTAATGCTAGGAGCTGCTCATCACTCCACCAGGATAGTTTTATTTTTGTAATATCATTGGAACTCATAAAATAGTAAATGGGAGAAGGTTAAGAAGCAGTAAGCTTGAGCCCAAATCAGCTTGAACAAAAATCATTTATAATATTCAGCCGTCCGTTTTATATAATCTCTGAGAACAGAAACAGGAAGGATGGAACCGCAAAGCCCGGGAAAATTGATTAAGGGAAAAAGATTTTATTGGTTCACAGAGAGGATAGAGTTATGTCTGCAGGAGCTGCCTCGGGGTTCCCAGAGAAGATGGGGATACCAACATCATCTTTTTCTTCCTCCCGCAGCAGCCTTCATCTATTTCTTTTAGGAAAGTTCCCTAGGTTTCTCCTCCAGAGAGGGCCCTGCTGGAAATCACTTTCCCAGCAGCACTTGCATGGGGTGAGCATTTAAAAGTTTTTGAGGTCCTCTCAAAGCATGATGGAAGTCAAAGTTTTTTCTCTCTCTTTTTTCTTTGCCAATGAAAAGCCTAGTTGTCTCCATGTTCTGATTGGCTGAGAATAGACACAACTGGCAACTACAATTCCCAGAATCCTCTCTTGTGGTTAATCTTATTTAAAAATGTTATGGTTAAAACTTAAAATAATTCTTTAAAAATCAGTAGATTGGTGAATTGGTTGAAACTTGGCAGGCCTGCAGTTGTAAATGGGGTCTAAATCTGATCTATGCAGATCAGCCTGAAAATGATTGAAAATTGAGCCTTTAAAATTTTCCATTGTTGCCAATGGGCCAAATCTTTGCCAAATGAAAATGGCAACACCCCCGATCTGAGTAACTTCCTGATAAATAGAATGAAGGGGTTAGCCTCACCCCGATACAGCATGCCTTTTGGCCGAATTGCACACTTCTAGAAGCCAGTAAAGGAGAGGGACACCTAAAGTCATCTCATCAGCACACAGATCAGATATATCCATCCAGAAAGCAACCTTTTGTAGGTGGGAGGAAAAATACAGCGATAAACCACATCAGTCTTGTTTATTTTAGGTTGTCAAGTTTATCATGTCATTAAAAAGGTGAAGTTGATGGGGAAATGAGGCCAACAAATTGGGACATGGAGCTTAATAATTTGGATTGCCAGATGGAAAGAGCAATGTACTGTGGAATGAGTCTATATCCATTTCTGGTTTTTTTTGGTCTTAGGCCATATGCCACTGGCCATGTAGACTTGGGGATTTTGGAAGGATAATCCACAATTAGCATCTACAATCTCAGCACTATGCCAGTTTTTTACAACCTAGTGCCTCCAGATATTTTGGATGGCAGCACCAGATAAATGGCACTTGTTGTCCAAATGTATGGATATATTGAATTGGAGAAAGATATTCTGTGAATTTGTGTAGAGTTAAAAAAACATGTTTTAAGAAAGAATTTCAGTAACACACAAAGACACATCATACATTCACACACAACTCAATACCAAACAGGAGTCCGAAATGAAGACCTATCTGTATTGAAAGAGACTATTCATTTACCCAACAATACTTTCTGTGTGGTGCCATTTTTATGCACAAAATGATACAACATTTGGAATGAAACTAAGATTTTAGAAAATAGTACTTCCCACTCTAAAAGACTTGTCAAACTTTTAAGCCAATGATGTGGAAACAAGCTAATATTTGTGTAATCTCTAAAGAAAATTCAGACCCAGAACACATAGACCAATCTCATTATTAAATTTGGATTCTAAATTAATATAATAGTAATAGCAGATAGATTTAAAATATTTCTAGACAATTGGATTAATGAGGAAGAGACAGGATTCCTCCAAAATAAGCACCAGAGAGAAAAAATATGGAAACAATAATTGAATAGATAGAATATTATGAAAGAAATATCCAAAAGGAAGTAATGTTTTGGCCCTAGACGCTG
>JARBWK010000010.1:122685978-122690978 GCA_030556195.1 Anolis apletophallus
AAATGGGGTCTAAATCTGATCTATGCAGATCAGCCTGAAAATGATTGAAAATTGAGCCTTTAAAATTTTCCATTGTTGCCAATGGGCCAAATCTTTGCCAAATGAAAATGGCAACACCCCTCCCGATCTGAGTAACTTCCCAGTAAATAGAATGAAGGGGTTAGCCTCACCCCGATACAGCATGCCTTTTGGCCGAATTGCACACTTCTAGAAGCCAGTAAAGGAGAGGGACACCTAAAGTCATCTCATCAGCACACAGATCAGATATATCCATCCAGAAAGCAACCTTTTGTAGGTGGGAGGAAAAAATACAGCGATAAACCACATCAGTCTTGTTTATTTTAGGTTGTCAAGTTTATCATGTCATTAAAAAGGTGAAGTTGATGTGGGGAAATGAGGCCGAACAAATTGGGACATGGAGCGAATACTTTGGATTGCCAGATGGAAAGAGCAATGTACTGTGTGGAATGAGTCTATGTCCATTTCTGGTTTTCTTTTTGGTCTTAGGCCATATGCCACTGGCCATGTAGACTTGGGGATTTTGGAAGGGATAATCCACAATTAGCATCTACAATCTCAGCACTATGCCAGTTTTTTTACAACCTAGTGCCCTCCAGATATTTTGGATGGCAGCACCAGATAAATGGCACTTGTTGTCCAAATGTATGGATATATTGAATTGGAGAAAGATATTCTGTGAATTTGTGTAGAGTTAAAAACAACATGTTTTAAGAAAGAATTTCAGTAACACACAAAGACACATCATACATTCACACACAACTCAATACCAAACAGGAGTCCGAAATGAAGACCTATCTGTATTGAAAGAGACTATTCATTTACCCAACAATACTTTCTGTTTGGTGCCATTTTATGCACAAAAATGATACAACATTTGGAATGAAACTAAGATTTTAGAAAATAGTACTTCCCACTCTAAAAGACTTGTCAAACTTTTAAGCCAATGATGTGGAAACAAGCTAATATTTGTGTAATCTCTAAAGAAAATTCAGACCCAGAACACATAGACCAATCTCATTATTAAATTTGGATTCTAAATTAATATAATAGTAATAGCAGATAGATTTAAAATATTTCTAGACAAATGGATTAAAGAGGAAGAGACAGGATTCCTCCAAAATAAGCACCAGAGAGAAAATATGGGAACAATAATTGAATAGATAGAATATTATGAAAGAAATATCCAAAAGGAAGTAATGTTTTTGGCCCTAGACGCTGAGAAAGCATTTGATAATGTTAACTGGGATTTCTTCAAAATGCTTATAAAAGAGATGGATATAGGATATTATTTCCAAAATATTATTGAGGCAATTTATGAAAATCAGGAAACAAAAATATTAATAAACAGGCAAGAAAGTAAAACTATAGAGATAAGAAAATGAACAAGACAAGTGTGCCCTTTGTCATTGTTGATATTTATATTAGCATTGGAAATATTATTGAATAAAATTAAAGAAAACAAAGAATTAAAGGGCACAATGATAAATGGCCAATCATATAAATGTAGAGCCTTCACGGACTATATAATCTGCGTAATTGAAGGACCAAACAAAAAACTAAAGAACCGGTTGGGGAGAATAAATTAATTTGGCGAGGTTGCGGGACTGAAATTAAACATGGAAAAAACAAAAGCAATTACAAAAACATCCCAAAGAAAAATCAGAACTGCTAAAAGAGGAATGGAGTATCCAGATAGTTTTAAAGTTAAAATATCTTGGTATTATCATCACATCAAAGAATGCCCAACTGCTACAGAATAATTATGGGGGGAAATGAAAGGAGATCAAAAAAGACTTGAAAAAATGGAAAAATTTAAAACTATCTTTTTTAGGAAGGATCGTGAGTATAAAAATGAACATATTACCTAAGATGATCTTTTTATTTCAAAATTTACCCATAATAAAGAATCAAAAAAAATCTAAAGGAGTGGAATAAAGATATAAAAAATACATATAGCAAGGAAAAAAGTTGAGGAACAATTTTTTTTTTAAATGACAGTCGAGAAAAGGAGGGGAGGATTAGCCATGCCAGACCTAAATTTATATTTCGAGGCATGTGCTTTAACATGGATACTAATTGGATTAAACTAAAGAAAGAAAAAAATTAAATCTGGAGGGGGTAGATTTGAGAAAGGGATGGCACACGTATGTATGGTACGGAAAAGCAAAACTGGAAAAAAAATTCAGAAACCATTTCATTAGATTGGTCATCATAAAAGTGTGGGGAAAATATATAAAAATAGATTATGCAAAAGAACCCCTCTATGGGTCTCTCCTCTGGAATCTTGTCAACGTGGAGAATTAGGATGGATAAATTGACCCAAATATAAAGAAATACTAAAAAAAGGAGAAAAAATAGTTTTAAAAACACAACAAGAAATAATGGTAACATACCCAAATATAGGCAAATCAAATAACACTTTATTAAAGACAAAGAAATAGGTTTCTCAATGAATGAAAGTAGCTGGGATAAAATAGTGAAATAAAAAAATGATATTCAAAAGATGGGACTATACATTTTTGGCACATTCAACCCAAACTGACATTCACAGGTCCATCTGAGGACAAAAGAGATGGCCAAGTGAGTCAAAATATTTGGTACTGCTGGCTGAAGAGCTGGAATAGCCTCCTGACACTGAACTACAGTCTGCTGAACTAAGTTAAAGGGCCAAAGCAGATCCAGGAATCCGATGAACACTTTTCCATGAACCTGAATAGTTAATTGATGTGGTGCAGACTCCAAGATGGAAGACACATATATCAAGTAGGATCCATGAAACACCCATGTTCCGACCAGATATTTGGCACTTTACGGTCTCAGTTCTTTGAAGTGTGAGATGGGCTTTAGGAGTAGAAGATAGATGGGGGGAGGGGCTGAAACTTTTTTAAGCGAATCAAGTTGAGTAGTTCCATAACACAAAATAATTTAAATACCAAATCATTCTATATTTTTATATAGACTTAATCGAATCCATTTTCTATTTTAGTTACAAAGTTTCCAGTTTTAAAATAACTGGATATGACTGTTAATTGGTAATTTGTAGTCACAAAATAATACCACAACATCTGTTAGAAACACTTGAAAACTGTGTCAATACATTTCAATAGAAATCAGGTTCCATTGATAAACTTTGGCGGCCACTCAACAGTGTAAATCCAGTCAGCCTTTCTTGCTCCATTGTGCTTCTTAAAAGTTGAAAAACAACCTTTTTTAACCTGAAAATTTGGGGGGGGGGGGTTGAACCACAAATCCCCCCCACCTTGGTTACAGCCCTGGCTCTGGGCAAAGCACTTCCAATTTTCTGGCTTCTATGGATTTGAGGGAGTTCCTAGGAATTAAACAATTATCTAGGAGAATTGGCTTAGAAAAAACATGTACCTTATCACAGGTGATCTTGTAAGTCGCTTCTCTTAAAACAACTGTAGCTCCACCTGTAGCAAATGCGGCTGGTGGGGACGAGAGACAGGGCCTTCTCGGCGGTGGCCCCTTGCCTATGGAATGCACTCCCAAACGAAATAAGATTGACTCCATCTCTCCTCACTTTTAGAAAAAAGCTAAAGTTGTGGTTCTGGGACCAGGCCTTTGGGCAGCAGATGTAAATTGTATCTTTGGATTTGACTGGACACTTTGGACTTGAATGGACTGACAATGTGTTCCGCTTGAAGGCTTTAATTAATTGTTGCATGTAGTGGTTTTTAATGTAATGTTTTTAATGTTTTAATGCTTTTTAATGATGTTGATTATATGGTGTATTTTTATATTGTATTGTGGTGGTGCGGCCTGTATTGCTGCAAATGTAAGCCGTGCTGAGTCCCCCTGCGGGGGTGAGAAGCTATTGGGTACAAATACCATAAATAATAATAATAATAATAATAATAATAGAGCCTCCTTTCATAGGTCAGGCATTTAGATACAGAATACTCAGAGCAAACTGTTGTATTATCATATGGCATCTGCCAACTTTATTGCCTTGAGAACGATGCTTTGCCCAACCCATGCCCATATTACTGCTCCTAGTGACTTCTCCAGTTGGTTATGCTGGTAAAGAAGCCATTAATTTTGGCATACACGCTTCAAATTAAAAATTCATTAGGAAAAATAAACAAAGACTGAAGCATATACAGATTATTGGAAGACAAGCAGCATTTGCGCTTTACCTATAGAAAATGCTAATTTACGTGAAATTAGACGGGATAATAATTAAGTCCTTTAAAAAAGATAAGATCTAACTCATAATGTACAGAGACCATTTCATGACTGATTTGAAACTTCCTTTAATTTAAGAACAGTCTCATCACCGTTCAGCTCTGGCAGTGTCTTACAATCTTGAAAAACATAACCATTGTTGAGGGGCAATTTTTTTTAAATTAAGCAAACACTTTCTGAAACAGTAACAACTAATTCTAACACTTTCAATTGAATCTTTGTATATTTTTCAGTAATAAGGGACTGTTACTCTTTTGTTCTGAATGTGAAGCTAAATGGTATCAGGTATGAAATATTTAGAAATCTCCTTAACAGTGAATGAAAGCATATACGAGCAGTCCCTGAATTACAACATCCAACTTACAAACTACTCATAGTTAAGAGTGGGGTGAGACAACAGGAAGGACCTAATCTCATTTGCCTCTGGAATTGACATACATTGTCGACCAGCGGTGTTCAGTGGGGCAAACCCATCATCCCATGCCTTGCATTGCCCAGTTTCCCCTTTATCTCATTTTTTGAGATACACGAGAACTGATACAAAATGCAATTTAGATGGCATTATACCCCAGTATAATTGGCCCAATTTAATAAGCAAACTTCAAACAGTTATTGGAAGTGCAGAAAAGAAAAAAGCACCTTCTTTCATCAATGGTGGACTTGTAAAATAGTAAAAAGATATGGGAAGGAGATACACTCAATAACCCCAAACATTCTGAAAACCAAATTCCCCTTGTTACCAGAGATGTATTTATTAGGCATACACCTTAAGG